>VYZM01004900.1:48999-151350 GCA_013398915.1 Dromas ardeola
CCCCTCACCCCCCCCCCCCCCCCCCTCCTCTTTTATATGCGTCTGGTACACTGCTCAGTAAATAGGGTCCTGATCCTTCACTAGCGGACTGTGATTTCCCAGTGTCACCTTCAGACCCGTGTGGTTATAATCCTACGTTGTCAGCATTGGGGTGACTGGGATTCCTTCGCGCTTTTAACTACTCAGGTTGCCGGTTAAAAAGGCCCATTTCTACTTGCAAGTGATCAAAGATCTCTGTCACAGTCTGCCTGGCACAGACCTACTGATGATGGATGTGACTGCTACCTTCACAGCATGTTCGTGCTGTGTCTTTTCCTGACCGTGTGCCTAAAGGGAAGGTTTCCACCGTTTTCAAATGGTCTTTAGCTGTAAGACCTGTTCAGGAGGGAGAAGGTATTTTAAGGCAACTGTGGCAAGTACAGATTCTTATAAGACGACTCTTGTGGCCTGTGTATGTGCTGCCTGACAGATCTGTATTTGACTTCAGTGATGGCTATTCAAATGCAGAGGTCAGTTTTCTAGATCTGATTGCAGTTGATCCTGCCATGATTGCAGGTATCTCCCCACACAATGTCCCATTGCCTTTTCATGGGCAAATACTCCCTTAATTGTCTGTATCCTGCTCTTTGCCACTGTCTTTCTCTTGTAAAATGAGTTGAAGTGTTGCATTTGAGAAGAATACAGTCAAATATTGTGTGCTGTGAAATGGGAGAAAGGGCATTTGTTTCTGGTGGTGGGGCTTGCTGGCGTGGGTAGCTGTCTTGTATGGTTTTGGGAGGAACGTTCAGCAGGAACTTGACGACCTGCTGTAGGAGGAGAAAGGTGCGCGGGTGAAAATGGAGGAGGTTCTTGTGAATGTCGAGGTCTCTTGCAAGCCTGGAGCTCAGCCTACGTTCCCGTACATAGAGAGAGAGAGATGCGCTGCCAAGAAATTAACGTCTACTTTGTGGGGATACTGAGGGTCTTGGTTGACCACACTCAGAGCACTCCTGTGGCTTCGCTTACAGACCTAAGTTTGAAAAAAAATAATAAATGTTCCAGCTGGAAAGAAAGTAATTTTTCTTTAATAAAAAAAAAAGAAGCTTTGGAGTGCCTTGGGTGTGTTGGGTAATTGCGTACTCAAGAAATGAAGTTACATAAGTGAAGACACTCCTGTAACCCCAGCCTGCCAGGGAGACGGGCGCTGCAGAAAATCCACTCGTCACAGAACAGCCCCAGTAGGTGCAAAAGGGGAGAAGCTTTCTCCTTTGTGCTATATTCACAAAGAGAAGTTGTCTTTGGCATGTCTGTTTGGCACCAGAGGAGTTCCAGTTTTTATCCTGTGGAGCTGCTTTTTTCTTCTGGGTGTTGTGGGCAGAAGTTTCCTTTTCCGACGTGGAAGGGGAAAGGTCTGGGTATTTTCCATAGCTCATCAAGAGGCTTCGCCACCGCTGGTTGAAAGAGTCCAGGTAAGCTCCTTCTGGAGGCAGGGTGGGAGTTGGAAGCCAAATCCTGGGCCGGCAGCTCTGGTGGCTTCCATCCCACTGCTGTATGGGGAGGGAGAGGAAGGAACTGGAGGGACATAGAGGTGGCACGTAGCAGGGCACGGTGTGTAGGACACCGGTCTGGGTTTCCCACTTCAGTAAGGAAGACCCACACGAATCCTAAACAGTGGCCAATGATGTCCACATCTACCTTTCGTGCTTACCGGTGTCTGCTTAGGGGAGGTTTAACAGAAGGATGCCCTTCCTGGGCAAAACAAGGCTATACTGCATTTACTAAGTTTGTACACTTTCAGTTAACATAGTTTATGCAACGTATGGGCAGGCCTTAGTGTTGGCTTACGTAGTTTGTTGTACAGATGTCAAATGTAAATGCCTGCGAAACTTTATTTCATGTGTTTATTTCAAATGCAATTTGATTTTACAGTGCAAACATTTCACGAGTTAAGTTTGGGATGTGCAGCAGAACGACAAAGATATTTAATACTTCGCTTAATTTAGAAAAATGACCTTTCAGAGGAAAATCACTGTGCTTGTCAAAAATACACTGATGAATTAATTTCTTATGATGCCAACGTGTTAGTTGACTTTTGGGAGCAACCTTATAGATAATGAGTTTTATTTTTATCTTAGATCTGTCTGATTGTAGTGCCTCTTGCAAATCAAGTGACTTTACTGACTTTTATGGTTATAAATACATAGCAAAATCTGCAAGAAAAAAAAAGGAAAAAAAAAAAAGAAAAAAAACAACCCGAAACAACCCAAAACTGTCTGACCAGCATGGATACCTGGAATTTTAAACAATATTGCAGTTGTAAGATCGGTACCCCCATTCTCCACCCCACCCCAACTCCAGCCCTCCCCTTGCGAGTCTCTGGAAATACCATACTTTTGTTCTGATTTTAAATGGCCCTAATAGAAACTATGTTGCATGTGACAGCAACCTCGTCTGGAATTAGAAAATACTTTGTTTCCACAGACTAAGTCAACGACTTTCAATTTGTAAAAGTCTGGAAGGCATTTGAAAGCAACTTTAGTACTTCTTGTAGGTTTCTGACTGCTTAAATTGATTTATGTTTAGAAGCTCATCCTGCTCACTTTGACAAAGCTGGCAACTTCAGTGGGTTTATTTGTGCAGATAGAGTGAGAAAGATTCAGCTTTTGATATAAATACTTTAGCTTTCTGGTTTCGGAGAACTATTTTCTTACAGTTAATTATGCATCCTTAAAAATGTGTACATTCATACACATATGTGGAGGGAGAGATGGCAGTCTAGTTTGCAAACTATTGAGCTTCGCTTTGCCTATCGATGTTTTTAATTTTAGGTTGAGTCAGAACAATCTCCAAAATGTTAAGACAGACTCAAATCAAGAGAGTTACAAGTCGGGTCACAGATATTGTCCCGTGTAGCGTTATATGTATACTGTCTATAGGTGGCAATTACCAGAACATCGGTATATTCCAATATATTGCTTTAAAAGTTATTGCTGTGTTGGGTTGAAGTGGTCCTTTTGAGTGATGTTCGCTTGGGCAGGGACAGATATCGGAACAGGAGGTTTGTGTTTTTGGGAGCCATCGGCGGCTGTTGGGACTCGGGGCCGGTAACGGGGAGAGGAATGCGGGAGATGGATCGGCATGGATTGGGCTTCGGAACCGGTTTGTGGGAGCTAAAATATCGCCAAAAAAAATTAAAAAAAAAAATAAAAAAATCCCTTTCCGTGCTTGACTTCTAATAATTGAGATGGTTTTAGGTGGAGGGGTGCCAAGTTCAAAGCAAACAACTTTTGCAGGTTTCAAAGTCTGTGTTGTTCAAAAGAAATACTGAAGGGTCGGCGGTCAGGTACGCTTGTGACTAGGACTGAAGTGTCTGTATCAGCAGACAAAGCGAGTCTGAGTGTAGCGGTCTAAAAGGTTGCCATTTGAGTGAAATGCTAAAGCATTTCAGTAAACATTTGAGTAATGCTAAAACACATGATAAACCCACATGGATTTAGCTTAAATCATGAAATTTTAGTAGTGTCTTAATGTTCTTCTATTAAAAGTGTCATCTCAATAGTTTGGGTTGAGTATTGCATTTGCTGAAAATACAGTTAGCTTCAAATTGCTGTTGAAAATAGAAAAGCCCGTATTGCTATCTTGACTGCCGTGTTTTTGCTGGAGTCGGTGGGCAGTGAGTTCCTGTCCTATTTTGGTGGTTACCGTCAGGTCACTCCAAACTCGGCTTGGCTGAGCATTTTTGGTAATATTGCACGTATACTCCAACTTTGCAACGACAAACTTACTGTAAATCTGTGGCGATCTCTTTTTGGGTGGTAGTTTCTCAGAATAGCTTTAGTTATTGTTGGAAGAGTGGCAAGTTTAAAGGGTATTGCATGCCTGTAATGGTATTTCATCTCAACCAAAACAAAGGATGTCAGTTTCTAAAGCAACCAGAATTATTTTTAACTCTTTCCTCATTTCTTTAAAACAAACCCAGAGTGATTCATCAGTATCCTGTCTCAAAGTGGCCCCTGCAAAGTGTTTCAGAGGGAGAATAACAAGGGGTTCAGCGGGCAATTTTGCAAGAACTGGCTATGGACCGCGGTGTTTTGTTTCGTGGGTTTTTTTAACCTTTCTTGCAGTGCAATTAGGAGCTGGGTGGTATTCTGAAAGTCATATTTGATCTCCATCAAGAATGTTATCTGTTTGCCCTTACCAGGGTGTGTTCTTCTTAATAAAGTGAGTGTTGAGATTCCCCGCTACACAGCTTCAGTATTTCATGACAAAAGCCCCAAGAGCTAATATCCCGTTGAAACACAATGGGTTTCTCTTTAATGTTTTCGAACAGAATTGATCAATGAATTCATTTGCAGTGCGAAAGCTAAATCGCAAACACACATATTTTAAATATCTGCCTGAAAGCAGGGAGGAAATGAGAGCCGAGATAAATTGGTAAGAAAAAAACAGTGAGAAGATCAGCTCCTATGACCTACATCTTGATATCAGAAGTAAGAGTTAGGAGGTTTCAGTTTGGTCTTTTTTTCCAGTAGTGCTCAGTTTTACCTTCCCTGTTACACTTATTATTTTATATACCTGTATTATGTCAAATGTTTTCTGCCTCTCTGTAAATTAAACTGCTGTAGTCTTTTAGTCTCTTCTCATACAGAATCATCTGCAGGCTCCTAAGTATTTGTATTGCTCTTTGAATTTTTTCTATTTCTGAAATAGTTGTATTATTATTGTCTATATAATTCCTGAAGCAGCCCAACATTTTATCTGCAAATACCGCATCCTCCCACAAAGAATTAAAAAAATAAATCAGCAAAGTGCCCAGGAATGAACCTTGTGTGTTACGTGGTTATTTTCAGAGAATCATTGAGACCTGCAGGTCAGTTCCTCAGTGCCGCACACCCAACAGGTCATAAATTGAACGTATGAGTAGTTTAAACAGCTACAGGGATTCAACCTATTTATTTCTTTTTGTATTTCAGCGCTTTGATCGTGGCTTTTTGCCTTGTCAGGCTTGTTGTAGCACAGCATTCCAGGTACAAACACTTTTCCATAGTCTGCAATTTAGGCTGCTCATGTCCTGGTTGGGTTGCATTGCTCTAGCTGTTCTATGAGGAGGTGGCTCCTAAGGCGTCATATGATAGACTGTAGTTAAACCGTGAATTAAACCAGGAACTTAAACTATTTGCATGCTCAGAACTGTATCCTGGTATTAATTTAAAAACGGTATCTGTTTTTCCATATTTCAACCCCAATTCCACAAGGGTTCTTCTAATGAGCACCATTGGGTTTGTCCCCGCTTTTGTGCTAGATTTGGAGTAACAATTTCCAAATCTTTTGTTTACTGTAGCACATGAGGTAATGAAATTGCAGCCGCCAAAATCTTCAAAATTACCTGCTAGGAGTGTGAAAGTGTAAATTTTATCCAGTTGATAATTGGTAATTAAGGTCAGATTCTCTTACTGAATCCTGGCTTGAGTTGTTAATGAATACTTGGTGAGTATTCAATTTGAATAAAACTTAATTTCTGGAAGTTCTTAAAAATAAAACTGTCACAGTTTAATATAGTTGGAAGTAATTACTAAATTGGTTAAAACAAATGAGAACTAAGGTGTTAAAACACCTAAATCATAAACTTGGCATGAACAAGGGGTGGTGGTTTTGGCTTTTGTGTATTGGGTCTATTTATTTATTTATTTTTAAAGTATGATGTGTTTAAAATTTGTTCTAAAGCACGAAGCCAAAAAATACCAGACTACCTGTAAGAAATTGGTTAATCTTGCCTCAGGATTAACCTGAGGTTATTTGATTTGTAATTATGAATTGTAGCTACAGAAAATGAGAAGCTGGACAGAAAGACTGCCAAAGATAGGAAAGCATCAGGTCATCTGCTGCAACAGTGTGTATTTTAATTAAACTTAGTCACCAATGAAATATTGTCCAATCTTTATTTACAAGGGAAAAGAAGTGGGAAGTAACGTGTTTAGTATTTTCCTACTTGCTGTGATTTCTCCTAAGTAGAGTCCTCAGAAGTATGAACTGGTCTATCATCTTCTCAGGAAGGAGAAAGCAAAAGGAGAAGAAAATCATTTCAGTGCATCATTTGTACAGCATAGACACTGTTTATTGGCTTTGTATTGTACTTCATCATTTCCTTAGTTTTTTTCCCTGCACTGTCTTTCATCCTTTCTTTGTTCTCCTGTCTCCATTCCGTCTCCCTCACCAGTTTCAACATGGAGCAAACTATTTGCCTGTATTTTTGAGAACTACAAAGAAAGAGAGAGAAGTGCTCTCTGAGCTCTGTGCACAGCCTGAGGTCTTCCCCAAGTCAGAGGCATCAGAAGCCTTTGACCTACTGGGGTTCACACAGGAAGTACCAGATATGTGCATTCGGTGGACGCCCACCTTGACCTACCACTCACAGCCTTGAATATCAGCAGCAGGTGAGTTTGGTGGCAGTAGAAGGGAGTGGAAGGGTCTTGCTGATGTGATTCTTGGCATAGGAAGGGTCATCAAAAGAGGAAACCTTGAGAGAGGTTGAGGAGCATCGAGCCCAGCCTTGCTCCTGGTTTTTCTACGCTGGAAAATCTAGTAATTCCAGCAGTTTTGCATGACAGTTTATAACCATGAACAAAGTGAATTTGGAGAAGATAATAAGCATTAGGGGGAAGAATAAGTATCTGGGGAAGAGTAGGTGTTAGGAAAGCAGCACTTGTTCCTTGGCAGGCGGTCACTAATGGTTTGTCAAGAAAGTCCAAGGAAAGAGCCCCCAAAGTGCAGAGGCAGAAGGTGTCCACCACCAGTGAGATCTGCCACTGACTGCCATCCTGCTCCCCCTGGTACCTGACCGTGGGCCTGGCTCAGCCGTGTGCATCTGTGAAAAGCGATGCATGCCTTGTCTTCCATCGCAGGGTGCCATCCGGAGAAAGTGTCAGATTGACAGCTATGGACTGTTTGTTCCTCTCCTCCAACATCTTTTCTCTTCCCTTGGGTAATGCCCCTTCAGTATAATATTAGGTTCGGTTGAGACGTTCTTGGTGTTTAGTGGGGCTCTCATAAGCTTCAGCGAGAAGTTGGCGAAGCCTTTTCCTTCAACACGACTCCAGGTGTCTAGGTCAGGGAGACTCGGTGCATTAGTAGCCACTGTGAACCTCCTCGTAGAAGAGAAATTAAAGAGCGAGAGAGGTTGTCCGGTGGCCTCATTCTCTCCTCCTTCCCTTCTTTGTGTGTGCAAAGTTTCCGATGTTATTTTTCTTCCTATTAACCATGCACAATTTTTGTCTCAGTTACCCTTTCTCTGGCTGGAAATGTGGAAACTTTGAGCAGAAATGTATTTTAGCTGAGTTGTTGAAAAGAAAATACGAGAAAAATACTTCTGTAAATAGGTAAGACACATTTGAAACTGAAATAAACAGATTAGGGGTATATATGGGGGAAATGCCATTTAAAATCTTAATAGTTTTGGAAATTTGGGGCTGATTCTTAGGTCATTAATTTTAGTGCTACCCAGAAAACGTCCAAACAGGCATGTTAAAAACAAAACTGAAAAACAGTTCCAGGGCATTATACTGGGTTTGTATTTTCATTGTTTTAGTTAAGGAGCATATTCTAATAATTTCTTCTCCCACTCACCATATTTTCCAGAAGTCATTGTTCCAGCAAAACAAACAAAAAAAATTAAAAAACCTTACTGTAAATGAGTTAATAAAGTCGGATGCAAGTCTTTCAACTCTGTTGTGGGACGGGTTGACTTGCGTAAAATCTTTTTGTCTGAGGCCCAAAAATATTTGAGGACTTGAAGTCCCTGGATGCTCACTTTGGCTCATCGCTTTTGAAGCGAGGGAGCTCCAGGCTTAATTGTTGGGTTCCAAGTGCAGGGTGGGATGGTGTGTGCGGCAGCTTGCCGTGGCTTTCTCCCCCACGTTCCGCACCGCCCCCTCATCTTCCATCAGACGATGCAAAATCGAGCGTGAAAAATTCTAAATAAAAAAGGAAAAAACACCCGGGCGATGTTCAGATTGCAGAGTGCTATCATTTTGTAGGTGTATAAGAAGCAGCTAGTTAGTTATCTTCCTAAGCTTGCAAGTAGAGAAAGAAAATTTCACCAGTGAACCCAGAAAAAGGAGGGAAGAGGGCTGGGTTTAGTATTTGGTTTAGATTTTACTTGTTTGGTTGTTTTTTTTTTTTAAAGAAATCGTAATGGTTTGCTGTTCCACAGCAATAGGAACTGTACTTCTTGTGGGATGAGGTGAATGTGAGTGGATCAATATAATTTTTGCTTCATTTTTCAAAACGTTGTTTAGCATATTAATAATACACTTAACTATCTGTATACTACCATGTTTGTTTCCTATTCTTTATTTCCTAAACAAAACCTCTCAACTTCTTGTAATAACTAGTTTTTTGTATAAAAATTAATTGTCAACATTTGTATAAAAATTAAGTGTCAACGTTCCAGGTGTTTTTTTTTTTTTTTCCAAGAGTTTATTTGTTTTCTAAGGGTCTCTTAGGGATAATCAAAAAAGGAATGCCAGGAAGATACCTCAGCCTACTTTCTTTTATGTCTTGGGGAGAGAAAGAGAGAGAGAGAGCGTATTTCAATTTTTTTTCTTCAGATTTGATGCTGATTACAATCCAGAGCACATAGAAAATGTTTTAACAACAACTCCCACCCCCACGAAAACAGAAAAAGACGCAAAATCAATTTTGGTCAGGACTCTACTTTGGAGGAGTCATTAAAAATTTCACCGATTTATTCCATTTCTCTGTAAATCCAGCCCCAGAAAAGACCTTCTGGGGCTCTGTTGCAACATATTTTTGGTCGTCAGTGGTGCTTATAAATCATGCTGGCTTCTTCCTCTCTGCTCCCTTTTTACCAGCCTTGTATGACCCTGAGCAATTTTGACTTTTTGCAGCGGTTGGGGATGGGGCAGTGCTGGCCTTGGCACAGCTGGGGTGAGCAGGGTGCCTGCGGGTGGCACCAGAAGGAGGGTACCAGCATCCTCGGTGTCCCCCCGGGGACAGCTTCTGCTCCCAGGACCAGCCGGAGCAGGCACGGAGGAGGAGGAGGAGGAGGAGAGAAGGCAAGATGGGAGCAGGCTGCGCTGGAGACAGGTTTTAACAAGTGCCTTGGGACCAGCACAGCCCTGCTCCGAGCAGAAATCTTCCTTTTATGGGACTTGGGGAAGAAGAGCTTGAAAATGGCTGGTGCGGCTTGCAGGGGAACCAGGTGGGTGCTTAAAGCTGAACACCGCCTTAGCAGGCTGGTGTGTGGCTGTGACCAGAAAATAATCCCCTCCTAATAACGTGGGCATTTGTCACTTGGCCTCCTGTGAGAGAAAGCTTCAAGTCCTCTATTTTTCCTGAAGAAACGGATACCTGTTTAGATTGGAGGTTACCAGCTGGCAGGACGTGGGCTGAATCTGGCCCCCAGGATGTTTCCATAGAATCATAGAATGGTTTGGGTAGGAAGGGACCTTAAAGATCATCTGGTTCCAACCCCCCTGCCATGGGCAGGGACACCTCCCACTAGACCAGGTTGCTCAAAGGTTTTCCTATGCTCCGTTCCCTCTCCCTGAAATAAAAAGCAGTTGTTTTGTATAGCCTCATCTTAAAAGGTTTGTCTGCTATTCAGCCCCTGAATAAGCAACCCAAATAGCGGGACACCCAGGTTTTTGCGTTGCCAGAGGGATATGGTGTAGGACCTGTTGCTGTGTGCTGTGGGGCACTCTGCAAGGTCAGCTTGCAATTTCTACCTCAGTTAATGGTTAGCAACTTAGTAACTCATGTCTAATAGCTCTTTAAAAGTAGTAAAATAACAAAGCTGCAGCATTGCTTTTCATTTCAGCTCGTCCTCATTTGCTGGGAGTGTATTGGTGGATTATACAGTCCATTTTAATTTCCTTTCGGTACGGAATATCTCCCTTATGTGCCTGATTTCCTCTTGGCATGCCTGCAGAGTGGCCCCCTCCTTCCCAAAGTGGTACCTTGGGAAATGTCTGGCAAATCTGGATGATGTAAGGTCATCGACCCACAACTTCCCTGCCTAACCCTGCGTTAGGGCATGCACAGTTTCTGGAAAGGTGGTTTATCCTTGCGTCCACCGCCTTGGATGGGAATGGCTCACAGACCGGAGAACACCACGTGCTCAATGGGATACTTGATTTTCGTCTCGTGTCTTGGGGGAGGATGGGAGCAGGTAGAGGAGAACAGTGAAATAAATCACTGCAGTGAGGTATTGGCTCAATATGTATATTTTCCACCCCCAATTTGTGTTTGCCCTGAGAAGGGAACATGAACTGCCTAGGGCTGTTTTGTTCGTAAGCCTCTTAGAGTGGCTAAGCCCCAGTTCATGGCTGGAGCACGCTATTAACAATATCATATCTTTGTGCCTTCCCTCAAGTTTTGTCTTTCAGGTTACGCCTAGTCCTACATCAGCTTGTATTGACTAGTTTTTCAAAGGCGTTTTGCTTTTTGTCAGTCCAATTTCTGTTGCTGTTTTTCACTTAAAAGCTGCAGCTAGTAACATTTCATTCAGCATATTAAAAAAACGAGGGCAAAAATGGAAGATTACTATGGAAAGATAAACTTGCAGAGTCCACAAAGGAAGGTTTACCATAACAAGTTAACTGTGGATTTTTTTCGTTTTTTTGGTTTTTAACGCTAAGAGCCACTGATGCCATTGTGAGTGTTCATATGTTGGACTGTATTCACACACTTCGGCTTGTAATATTAAGTTCTTGGAAACACAAGCAGGCAAAAAATGAGATATCTTAGTTAAACTAATGAAAAGCTTCGACTTTGCATTTAATGTTTGGGAATACTAAAGAAGGATTTTGAATTTGAAGGTGAGCGTGATTTTTGCAGCCCTGTTCAAAAAGTGGATTTACCAAATTGCAGAAAATTGCAGCTGACTATTGATCTGGAAGAAATCCTAAGCTGTGTGTTATAAAGAAGGTACACAGAGATGCTTCCAGTGGTGAGGAGGGATGGGCAGGGTGGCTGGAGGTGGTGGCTGGAGGTGATGACCCAGAGGCAGGTTCTTTGAGCTGCATGGTGAAGGGAGGATGGTGTCTGGGGAGGCAGAGTTTTACAGACAATCTGGAAATAAGGACGGGGTTTTAAAGGGAAAAGACAGAGTATCGAGTGAAATCCCCCGACACACCCCAGAAGAAAAATCTCTTTTGTATAAGTTTATTGAGAGGCTGATATTTACACATTTTGCAGTCGATACCTGTTCCATAGCAGACAAACGCTGCCTGCCGCTTTACAGTTAATAAAAATGTGTCTCTGTCGATTCTTATTCTTTTGAGTGATCCGGGAAAGAGCACGATAGTGAAGTGGCAGCGTTGATGATTTGATGGAGTTACCCACGGTGGTAAAGATGAAGATGCAAATGAAAATGCAAAGGATTGCAAAATGACATTAGGTTGCTGTGCAACCATATTATAAAATGACAGATGAAATTCAGAGCGGATAAATGCAAAGTGATGTCCACGGGAAAAATATTCTCACTTTTCATTTAAAGTGAGTTGCTTGTTAACACTCTGGCATGAGATCTGGGGGTCATATATTTGTGTGGAGAAGCCAACTGTATACTCGCTAGCTGTCGAAAAGCAAGTAAAACATTAGGAGTGTTTATGGCAGAAGTAGAGAAAAACATACCTGTCACGGTACGCGTCTGTGGTGTGCCTTCATCTTGAATAGTGGGATCGATTCTGGTGTCTTCCTCCTGTCTCCCCTTTCCTCACTTCCACCTCGAAAGAGGATAAAATAGTACTTGCAAAGCTACAGAGGTCGTAAGTCTATTGAATAGCTTTTGTATAAGGAATGGCTAAGTAGATGAGGCCCTGCAGTTTGAAGGAGAGAGATGTGAAAAGCTCACGCAGATTCAAAGTACACTTGGAGAAACTAACGTAGGAGGAATTGGTGGGACCCGTGAGGTTCAAACACAGCTGCTGGGACGTGCTTTCAGAGCTGCGTGGTTTTAAGAGTCTGGGACTTACTGTCTGTCCTCTTCTGCTTTTCCCTCAAATTCTGCTCTTGGCTGCTGCTGCAGGCAAGATGCTGAGCTGGACTTTTGGCTTGACTTGTAGGCTTCCGCTTTGCTTCGTTTTTCGTTAGTGTCATCAAAAAAATTTTTTTTTCATAGCCATCTTGTCCATCTTAATATCAGGTAATTGTAAGAACTTCAGTATCTAAAGTCCTACTGAAGATCTAATTACTCAAACCATTTCCATCACGATTTCAGGATCTCAGTAGAGACGTATTTTTTAAGGTGTGCTAAGCTTAAGAGAATGAAGCTGTTTTCGAGCAGAGTTGTTGGTACTTTAGGTTCCTCAGTGCTGAGTTTATCTACTTACATGATTTCTGCCTTGTAAACTCGGTAGCATTTGAGGCACTCCAGAAATAGAAGAAGAAATTACTTGAAGAAAGCCTCTGCGCTGTTGTCTCAGGTGATGAAGCATCAGGTCTTGATGTTGTTCTACCTGTTGAACCAGTTTTGTGCCTTTCTGCAGTTGGGCAAGCCCTCCCTCAGCGGCCGTGCAGTTGAGGACAAGTGCTTTCGGAGTACCGGAAAGATGGATGGAAAGTTTTTTTTCCCCTGCTTGGCTGGGGAGTGGCTGGCTCGACTGTTTGCTGCTTTGGTGTAGGATCTGTATTTGAGAAAATACAGAAATTAAAGAAATCTTTTTGGCCCCACCTGTTGTTATTTTTTCCAGGTTTGGGACGGAAGGTCAAAGGCCAGTAAACTCACCAGGGGGAGGGAGCAGAAGGTATGAGGGTGCTCCTAGCAGCAGCTTGGAGAAGGTGGTGAGCTAGAAGCGACTGGTGGTGGGCTTTGATACTTTGTTTTAGCTTTTAACCCCCATACTGGTTTAGGTATAGGGGAAAAAAAAAAAATAAAAGCCAGAAAGCCAAAATTAAGCCTGGAACAGTGAATACCCTGGAGGCTGTTAAATAATTATTAAGCAGCTTTTAGTGATAGTGATCACCCTGTCCTAGGTACACACAGCTGGAATTTGGCAGTCGGGGCAGAACAATGCTCCAGCATCAGCATAGCAATGGTGTAATTACTGTGCTAGGTGGCTGATTAGGAGCTATGCAAATGGCACTGCAATCAGTACCTGTGTTTGTGCTTTGTGGCTGTTGTGGCGGGAGTGAGACAATGTGTAAATGCCTTCTCTCTGGTGGCACAGCCCCTGGCTCTGGGAAGAACGCACAGGGCCTAAGGATCGCCTGGCTTTTTGGGGCAGGTGGAAAAGTTGGCTGGCTGTGGGAACTGCCACCCTTGCACGGTGGCTTGCACCGGGTGAAAAGGTGGCCAGCAGGAGATGTTGCTGAAGATGCTTCACCTGCACTTTTGATTTTTTTTGTCCTTGGCAGCTCCTGTGCCTGTCCCCACAGGTGCATCCCTCTTCCCTCCATCCTTCTGCCACCAGCGCTGCAAGGCCACAGGCATCCAAAAATCCCCTTCTCCCCCCACCCCCCATGCTCAGTTTTTAGTGAGTTTAAAAGCCTCATAATAAAAAATTCAAATCATGTAAACAAACAAAAAAGTTGTAAATTGATGACGTGATGACACAGGGTATGCAGAGTGCTTCTGTAATGTATGCGCATACACCTTGTCAGCATCATCAGGAGCCCTTGCCATGCTTAAGTAATATGTGTGATGGCAAAGATAAAGCTATTATATATTTAATTTATATAAAACCTCTCCATTGACTGTTTTATTGTATATACAGTATAGCTGTTCATTGCTGGTACTAATTTAATCTGCAGATTACAGATTGTATTTTCAAATATGCAAGCCTCTTTTTTTCTTAAAATGAAGAAGAAGAAGAGGACGATTTTTGTCTTCTATTTTCAACGGGGTTATGTAAAGTATCTGTCATGGGTTTTTCATTTTTAAATGCAAATAATTATATATGGCAGGGAGTATGATGAGCATTCAAAGTTGACATTAAAATGAAAATGCATAAAATTTTCCTGAAAAACTGATCAAACAGGTCATTAGTCAAGTTTATAATGACTAGTAGAAGATTTTAAGATGTTTTAAATCTCATTTAAGATGTTTAAAAAAGTAGTTGGTAGTTTTTAAAATGACAGCTGCTCCTGCGTCATCCTACTAGTTGCTAAGAGTTTTAAATTCACATCATTTTTAAGAGGTCTTTTTCTCCACCCACCCCCCGTCTCTTACAGCTGTACAAGCAGTCTTCAAGCCCAGTAGCATCTGACAAACTGAGATTTAATCTGTTTTACCTTGCATTTATGGTAGGCTGGGGACATCCGTGCTATCAGCTAATCAGGCTCAGTGTTTGGCAACCCACTAAGCCGTGGTGCTGTGATTCTCTAAGCCCCAAACTGGAAAGGAGAAACCACAAAACAAACCGTACGCCAAAAGGTGTTGAGTTCCCACACTATAAAATTACAGAGGAGATGTAGGGACGGTTTTTCCC
This sequence comes from Dromas ardeola, assembly GCA_013398915.1. Taxonomy (NCBI): domain Eukaryota; kingdom Metazoa; phylum Chordata; class Aves; order Charadriiformes; family Dromadidae; genus Dromas; species Dromas ardeola. The sequence goes on from VYZM01004900.1 coordinate 63,429, forward strand.
TCATCTGATCTTTTTCTTTTAATCTTGAGTGCTCCTCAGTAAATTAGAAAAGGGAAATATACGGGGACAGAAGAAGAGTGGTTTCTAATTAAAAGTTGATTTAAATTTGAGTGAGAAGAGTGCATAATCCTATGGGTTTCGTCAACTGCCTTTTGCTGCTGTTTGCCAGCTCTGTCGGTGTTCATTTTGTGGCAGGAAGGCAGCGGTGGGACCTCTGGGCCATCAAATGCCTCCTCAGGTGCCCACCTCTGCCAGCTCCTGCACCTCCTGGCCACCGGGTCCCCTCCTTCTGCACTGAGGGTGGCCGGTGCTGCCGTCCCTCCTTCCCGCTGCGAGCCCGGGGTGCATGGGGACCTGCTCCCCCGGCTCTGCCGCCTGGGTTTCGGATTTGGAGACTGCTCCGGGAAAGCCTGCGTGCAGGGGCCTGCCGAGCCTCCGCTCTTCCCGAGGGATGGGCAGGAGGCAGCATCCCGCCGACTGCCCCACCAGCTGCGCCACGCTCTCAATTAACCTAATGGGCTCCTTGTACAGACAAGACTCTTGTGGGGTTTTTTTGGTCTTTTTTTTTNNNTTTTTTTTTTAGATTAGCTTGTTGAAGGAAGTCTTGGGATTCATCTCAGTTAACCAAAACGCATTAGGACTATGGCGTTCTTGTTTTAGCAGGTTGTAAAGAACCTTGTCAAAGGGAGAAGCCAAGCATCGCAGCCTCTTCGCAGTGGGGCACAGGAGCTTCTCCATCCTCCCCAGCCCCTGGTAGGTACCGCAGACAGGCTACCTTGGGATTAAACGCTGCCTCTGGTGCTGCCATGGTTCCCGCTGGGATGGAGTTAACTTTCTTGCTAGCAGCTGGTGTGGTGCTGTGTTTTGGATTTGGGATGATAGCACGCTGGTGGTTTTGGCTGTTGCTGAGCAGTCGAGGCCTTTTCTGCTCCTCACACTGCCCCACCAGCGATTAGGCTGGGGGTGCACAAAAAGTTGGGAGGAGACACGGCCGGGATATCTAACCCAAACTGACCAAAGGACTATTCCATGCTATATGACATCATGCTCAGCATATAAAGCTGGGGGAAGAAGAAGGAAGGAGGAAGATGCTCAGAGTTACGGCATTTTTGTCTTCCCAAGTAACCGTTATGCGTGACGGAGCCCTGCTTTCCTGGAGATGTCTGAGCACCTGCCTGCTGATGGGAAGCAATGAAGGAATTCCTCGTTTTGCTTTGCACGGCTTTTGCTTTGCTTATTAAACTCTCTTTATCTCAACCCAAGGGTTTTCTTACTTTTACTCTTCCAATTCTCCTCCCCATCCCAACACGGGGCAGTGAGCGAGCAGCTGCATGGTCCTAGTTGCCGGCTGGGGCTAAACCACAACAGGTGCTGAGGGATCCCGCCATCCGGGGAAGCTCTCCAAGCTTGCATCAGCTTGGCATGGTGCATCATCTTGGCACAGCTGCCCTTCCCTCCAGCCCTGCCGCCTGGGCACGGGTGCTGGAAGCACAAGGCTTCCCTCTGGAGGAGGTGTGACATGGTTCCAGTGGGACAAGGGGGTGGGCTTGGGTCCTTCCGTGTCAAATCTGAGCTCTTCTTCCTGTGCTGTGCTGGTCTGCGCCACCCACCTAGTGCTCAGGGCAGTATTTATTATTATTATTATTATTATTATTATTAATAATAATTTATTTATACGTGGTGGTCTCTGATGCTTTCAGAAACACTTGTCATCCAGTGAAATGCAAAGCATTTTGTTTCTGGTGCGTTAGCCTGGTGGGTTTCGATAGTCAGAAGGCGGAGATTTCCACAGGAAATCATTCACTTGCACTCTGAATTTCAGTAGTGATGGGAAACGCAGTGTTTTGAACTTTAGTCAGTGATTTTCTCAAGCTGTGCCTCTCCCCCCGAAAAAGAAACCCCACCTGTGATCCTGTTTTCAGTAACACTTCCCAATGCGCACAGGGTAATTGCATTAATACACTTCAGCTGAAGAATATTTGGTCACTGCAGTTCTCTGCTAGGGATCTAGATGATCAATGCAGGAAAATATAGCGGAAGTGATATCTTCCATTGTGTCCACTGAGAAACATGCAAAGTGATTTTTAAAATTACTTTTCAGATGTCTTCTGATGGAGTAAGGTAAGAGAGTGTGAGTTTTTTTGAGAAAGCAACAAGAAAAAAACTGTTGCCATCTGAAGCTGTTTTGCTGGAGGTATTTTTAGGATGACTCAGGCATAAGGCCCGAGAGTTGTTCTTGCCTTTAGCTGAAGGGAAAAAAAAAGATGCTGACATTTTCCTTCCAGCTGTTTTGGTTAAATATTTTAATATAAAATCCTAGCCTTTCAGGCAAGATATAAACTCATATTTTTAAAAGCTTTGATAAAGTAGCCTGTTCTTAGCATCCAATGTGGTGTAAATCTGCTAATTTCCCACTTACCCATAAACAGAGTACATGAGATTAAAAAAATAAAACCAAAGCCCTTTGTATTGTTTTAGAGCAGAAGTTTTGCATCTTCATCACGATGCCAAAAAAAGCACCTTTTTACAGTGATACAAATACATGCAAATATGGACAGTGAAAAATATTCACGTTTGGGCGTTTTGCTTATGTTCAATGAACGTTTCCCACCCACCACCCCCATGTAAGCGTTCCTGGTGGCTTAAAAGTAGTCCTTCTCAGTGACCGCCGCTCCATTCCTCTGTGTGTTGTCACTGTGCAGGGTGACTTGTTCAGCAGGACAAAGTCATCTCGTTACACTGGCGTGGAGTCTCTTGCATAAGCAAAAAAGAGAGGAGAGTTTTCTTATGTGCTTTAAAAGAAAAACACAAAAAACCAAAACCCACAACTGGAAGATTTCTTTTGCTCCAGCTTAAATTGCCGTCAGGAGTTACTGGTTTCATATTTTGTAAACCTTACACTTTTCATTATTTCTTCTTTCCTTGCTGAAATTCCTAAACCTTTATTTTTTTTCCTTAACTGACCATATAAATAAGGCCTTTGTATGTTTTCTTGAAAATTCCTAATGCCTTTCTAATACATGTAAACATGTTCAAGTTTGTGTACGTTGATATGCTGATTGTCTTTTAAAAAAAATCTTTATAAACTACATTTTATTTCTGGTATAATTAAAAACTGTGAGGTTATATCTCTCAGTGAAGATAAAAACTAAAGAATGTAAAGCTGGTGAAAAAATCTGTTGGTTTTTTTTTTCATTTAAAAACCTACCCGCAGCACCACCGTATCTAACTCAGACTGTTGGTATTCATTTAATGATCTATCCCAGCAGGAGACGTGTAAAACAAGAAGCATATTTTACTGCGTGCCAGTCTCTTTCCTTGCATTCCTAAAAAGCACAGTTACATTATATATTTAAAACCCCGAGGCATTTGATGATATTTCCACGCGGCACATACCTGCTGGGAGCGCTGTGTTGGACAATAATGTGAAAAGGTTTAATACTGGAGAAAGAAAAGCCATTGCATCCATGTTGTTTCTTTTTATTTTACACACATGCACATATATATATATATGTGTGTGTGTGTGTGTGTGTATATATATATATATATATATATAAAAAAACTATTATATGATGTTACCTGTACTTTGCTTTTTTGGGCTGCCAAGATGCTGGCTCCATGGCTTGTGACACTGCTATCATATGGAATCTTCTCTCTATACAGCAGCACATATGAAGATTTCCTCTTTTATTATTGCTCTGCTTTTCCCTCCTGTAGTAAGCATTTAGTGAGAAGTGTCCCGTCTTAAATGAGAGCGTCTCTGTCACCGTCATCATTTGCTTCTAGAGGTGTGCTGCTCCAGAAGGCTGTCTGCCGAAGGTTGGGGACATTAGGATAGGTCTTACAAAAATCTAGTTGTCAAGATCCGTATTATCCAAGACCAGGCTGGACGGGGCTTTGAGCAGCCTGGTCTAGTGGGAGGTGTCCCTGCCCAGGGCAGTTGGAACTAGGTGATCTTTAAGGTCCCTTCCAACCCAAACCATTCTATCATTCTATGATTATTCAGTCATTTTATGGGAAATAAAGAGGGTGCCATGCCTGCCATGTATTAGAAATTTCCATTAGTTAAATTACTTACTCTTATCCTAGTAGAAGTAAATAATACTGGAGTGATAAAGAAATATTTCCTTTGTAAAATTTTCAGGTTGGACAGTATCTTCAGTACCACAGGCTTAAATCCAAAATAATATTAAATCAAGGGAGTATTATCAGATAATCGGGTAATATTATTTGCAATTAATAGTGGACTTTGCAGTTTTCAGTTCCTCCTGGGTTTTGCAGGTGATTTTTGTGTAATGCGTTTTTGCTTATGAAGAGTTTTCAAAGGTGTGTACCGTTAGAGAATCTGTAATATAATTATGAAAGAACACAGTACGTTGTCTGAAATAACTTGCCTCAAAATGTTCCACGTAAGGCTAATTCAATGAGGCAACGACTGGATAATATAAATTTGCCGTTAGTTAGGAAGTTATTGCTGGGAATTGCCAGAGGAGCCGGGAGGGCTGCGTTTCGGTGTTAGGGTTCAGATCACGTTATGTTACAGATCATATCGGATCTGTAGGTGTGAAACGCGGCAGGCTGGCAAGCAGCTGCCCCCAGTTTTGGTCTGCAATATTAAACCTGCCTTGGTGCCATAAGAAGAGCGGGTGTGTGTGAGATACAGGTGGTTACAGGATGTAGTCCTCAGTCAAACCCATGTTAACACCTATGCCTCATTTACAGCCAAAATCAGTGTCTCGCTTTCCAGAACCAACGCTGAATTCTCTTCGGTGTTCATGATGCTCGGAAGTGCTCCGCACATGCCTCCCTAGGAAGGAAGAGATGTCTGCAGCAAATATAATTCGTTGTGGAAACTCATTCAGGAGACGCAGGAAGTGCAGGGGACTTTCTGGCTGTGCACCAAGCATATGTTTACCTAGTTATTATTTCTGTTATCTGTGTTTCTTTGTTTGGGCTTACAGTCTGAGAAAGAAGTGGTTGGGAATTTCTGATAGGAACTCGATTTTATTTTTTTTTAAATAAAAGAGAGAGAATTCAGCTAGGGAGATCAAAGCATTTAATCTTTCTGGCAATCTAACGTAGCATGCTTCCAACATACTTAAGTAATTTTTCTCTATAAAATAGGATGATCGTGAATTAAATGCATATGTTTATTGTAGCATTTATGTGAAATATGAAGGTAATTCTTTTAATAATGAAACTGCCATTGTCTGTGTACTTAGGTACACATTTTGGTGACAAATCTTTTGCATCCTCTCAAAAGATAAACACCATGTCTTGTACGTTAGGTATATCTCTAAACAGAGGGGAAATGAGTTTTCTAGCCAATCTATGTTTCTGATTGCATGTTGCTTTTTTGGTAAATCTTACAACTCCATTTACAGGGTTAATTTATTGATGTTTATTTTTTTCCTGTGTGTTCATGTATTTCATCAGCTGCCATGCAACTTTGTAAGTTGCTTATTCCATCACCTTTCTGTAAAGCAATAATCTGTGGGAAAACAGTATTAAGATTCTTAGATACGCTTTCCTCTAATAACATTAGTGGCACATGTATATAAAAGATGCTTTGTTTATGTTTCCTCTTCTTTTTGTTAGAAATGGTTATTTACAGCCTTTTCTATACAAAAACCGTGTAGATACATACAGTATTTCAGCTGTAGCTGAAATCCAGGAAGATGTTAAATATCAAGTCTTCATTGTTTAAAGTCAGCCTGCGTAACTGGGTTGGTAAAGAGCTAGGGAAGGGTTGTTCTCTTTGAGTTGCTTGTGTTTGACTTCAGCAGCCGGTAAGTCAGTACAAAAGAGACTGTGTATAAAACCTTCCCTTTAAATATGTACGTATGTCTCGCTAACCTCAGAGGAACAAGGAAGAAGTTTGGCTTTTAAAATTGCGGTGGTGATCTTTCTCATTAGCAGCCTCATGTGCTCCGGCTCTGGGAGTCTGCCCGGTCAGCATCCTTGTGAGATGTTTTGCTGCATTCTCTGGGACAGCGTACAGGAGAGAAATGATTGAGCCTTAGTGAGGAAGGGAACCTGGTACTAGTTTTGAAAGGCAGAAGCGCAGAACTGGAGTGAGCTGAACAAAACCCGGTCTTAAAACCCATGAGAAGGGTTTGTTTCTGTTACAATTTTTTGGTCCTACTGAGAAAATAATTGGAAAACAATTTCAGACTTCAACTGTGAACAAATGGTTCCAACGTACTTGAGTGGTTCAGCTCATTAATATTAGAGAAGTCATTTAAACCCACTGATTTAAAAGTCTGTTGCAGAAAGAACCCATTTTCCAGAAACCTTGTGTTGTATAGGAACGGTGACTAAAAGTCGGACCAAGTAACAGCCTCCCTCCATGCTTGTGAAGAAAGAGATTTGTTTTCTGAAAGGACTTTGCAGGGCTCTCCTCCTCCTCCTCCATATGGCAGCCGAGAAGTCTGCTATTTCCAGAGGCGTGCCAGCACAGTCGGAAAGGTTTGGGGTGAATCCCGTTATGTTCTAAATTGCACTGTGTGGGATTTTCAGGTAGTTTCACAGAGGAATAAGCAGGGGGCTACTGCTCACCCTCAGCTACTCACGTCTGAGAGCATCAGCTCTGTTGCTTCATGTAGCAAATCCTGTTTGCTCTTTGTATCCCCGTGCTTAATGCCGCATTGTCTTGTTCTAACAGCATTTTTTCAAAAACGTATTAAAATACTCTGTAATGCACCATAATGCCTATAACAAAGAGTCCCCCGACTGCATAAATTATTACAGATGGTACGAAACTACGGCAGGATTAGCTGTTGACTGCAGATCCAATGCCAGTGCTTTTCTTTATGCTGTTCCGTGTAATTTAACATGTCAATAGCCTTGCTGGTAAAACACGATAAAATGTTATATGGCCGTATTACTCAGAATGTACTGCGTATTTACGTGTGAATGGCATTGCTCCTAAATATAAACACATAGCTCAAGACAGATTTCAGTAAATGACTTTTTAAAATCTTGGGGGTTTTATATATGTATTTTAATAATGACTTCTCTTTCTTGCAGACAAAATTGAAGAAGCACAAAAACAACTTAATGGAACAGAAGACCAACAGAGAGGTAATAAACAAACCCAAAAAATGAAATGGGGCTGGGGGGGGCGGGAGGGACGGGACGACAAACCCCGTTGCGATTCTAGAGGCTGATCCGAAGCCTTCCTGCATGAATGAAAAGACTCCACTGGGCTGTGTGCTGGATGCGGCCCCAGGCATGTCCATCTGCAGAGCAGGGGCTGTGATCTGTAACGCCCCAATTTTGCTGAGACACCAAGGCTTTGTTTTAACCACTTGAGTAGCTGCCTTGACCTTGACGAGACGACTGAAGCTGTAACGTGAGGCATGTGCGCAAGTTACTGACTACAGCCTGTGCTAACCGTTTGTTGGTTCATTATATGATTTACCTAATCATTAATAACCGCATTTCGTTTATGGCAAGCAATATGTGATGATTTCTAACAGATGCTGAAGGGGGATTGATCATCACAGGTTATTTTAAGAAACAGACGACCTGTGACAGATTCAATCTGTGTGCTAGAGCTTAGAAAGCTGGTGGAGAGTCATTGCATTTCAAGGCTGGCTGACTGCAGCGGTACCTGTTTGCTTGTGTGATAAAGCTCATCTGCACACCTGCGAAGGAGCCCAGAGAGACGTTGGTGGGGGGAGCCCAAACAACACCTTGATGGGCTACTCCTGGGCCCATCTCGGGAGAGCCATGAAAGGTCCATGTCCACAAGCCCAGAGGAGCACAGGGGCAGGTAGAAACACAAATTAAGGACGCAGAAGAAGGGACGCCCTGTCCAGTCCCCTTCCAGGGCTGTCCCAGCAGTGTCCGAGTGTGAAACCCATCACTGTGAGCCGTTGGGAGCAGCTCTCTGGGTTGCTCTTTGGACTAAGGGCATTGCTAGCTGGGGGTGTGGGATATGTTGGGGGGTGCAAGGGAAGAGCTTTTGGGAATTGCACAGACTTATTACGGGATGCCTAAGGGAGGAACCAAAGGTGGGAAAAGGGAGGAATTTAGATTACGTGGGGAGGAACGCAGGTGGGCAGTGGAGGGAATAAAAGGGTCTGTTTGCATGTAGCAGGGCTGGCCAGGATGCTTGTCTGGTGATGGCTTGCTTCCGACCAGCATCGTCTGCCCTCTCTCCTCATTAAACTCCACCTCCAACTGTGTTCCGGTGAGGGGCTCTTTACTCCCTGTGTGTGTATGGGGTCTGCGGTGCAGCAGCTGGAGCGAGTGCAGGAGCGTGGGTGTTAGCAAGGATCAAGCTGGACGAGGCAGCGAGTAGGCGAAGTGGGCGGGGGGCCAGGATGGGTGTGGAGGTCTCTGAAGGTCAGCTCTGTAGGGGTGAGAGCACAGGGGGACCAGCTTTGCGTGTGTGTCTGGTTGACCTCAAGGGCTCATATGTCCAGGTGGCAGCAACTGGGGAGACTGGGATCCAGGGATGGCTACTGGGCAGTCTGCGTGTCTGAGCCCAGCTGTTGGAGGGGTCCACCTTGGCCATATTCCCATTAACGGACTTCCATCCTGCTCAGCGGGAGTGGGAAGCAGGATCGCGGAATCACGGAATCACAGGATGATGCTGTGAATGTTGGTGTGAGTGCTCTGAGTGTCTGCCTGGGATCTGTATGGCCAGCCATATATATGTGTATGCATGTGATGTATATGTGTGCACTGTCTGCGTGTGCCTGTTGGAAAAACATGTTCAGCCTCGCTACTGGTCGGACCTGGGGGCACAGAGCAGCGGCAGCCTCGACTTTCTCAGGCTGCCAGATTCAGCTTGAGATATTTTCCTCTAAGCTTACCCTGAGTCAGTGCTTTCTCTGGTTCTGGGTAGGCATTCACCTCTTGTGGTAGTGAGCTGTCCTTCTGCCCTGTGACACATCTGGGAACACCGTTGTAGATGGTTGATGCTCTGTCCTGGAATCAAAGTTTATTATCCTTTGAAACCATGAACTTCAAAACTTTTTGAAGATTAGAGAGCATAAAAAATGCCCGAGCGGATCTCAGCAGGGTCCATCTGGCCCAGCGTTCTGCCTTCAGTGGAGGCAATAGGACATACTGTTTAAGGACAGCACATAAGCCTGGGCACTTGCTGCAGTCCATTCCCCTCATGCTGTCCACAGACATTGGATTAGGGATGTTGTCCTCGTTCCTCCAAAATATAGACATTTTTGGACCTGTTATCCATGAATCCTTTTGATTAAATGTGGTCTGCTTCCAGCATAGTCTGGTAGCAAACTGCAGAAGTTCACTACTAATCACATAAAAAAGTACATTATTTCACCTTCTTTCTTCTTGATTTCCGACTAGTTTCAACAGGCGTCCCCTGGTTCAAGCGTTGTGCGATTTGTTAAATAGTAGTTCTACATTCGCCTTATCCACTGCCTTCATGATTTTATGAACCTCATCCATGTCCAACTTGGCTTTCTTTTCTCTGGTTTTAGTTTTTCAAGGTTTAGTTTTTCAAGGGAAGGTTTAATACAAACTTTCTTGTATGGGCATCGGGACTGTGATGTTGCTCTAGGTATTTGTAAAAGGTGGAAGAGAAAAAAAAGTAAGTGGCCAGGTGGTAATAACAGTCCTTCAAACACTTACAAAGACTTTTCAACAAACTAGACCTTCTACTAAATAGTTGGGACGTATTTTTGTTCAGTGGATGGTAGATAAGTGGTACTGTCACCCAAACATCAAAAACTTGTTGTGTAAAGTATTGCTGTCTGCTCTTGTTGCTGTTGGTCTTGCAGAAGTAATATTGGTCTGGGTCATTTTTTGTGATGGACATATTCAAAGTAAAGATGAGATAACCTCTGCTTCCAGGCGTTTGTTCTCACATGCGTCCCAGTGACACCTTTGCACAAAGGAAGACTACTTCTCTAGTGTAAACCTAACAATGTGCTCTGAAAAGGATGGGATTGCCAAGATTTTATGTGATGGTAACACTTGGCTTTCAGCATCTCAGAAGTCAGAGAGATCATTACTTGGTTTTTGACTCCTGATCTAAATTCATATAGCTGACAATTGAAAAATAAATTTTTACATAGAAAATTGATATAGAAATAACCGAGATAATAAGACCTACTCTGTTCAAATGAAAAATGTTCACTGACTTTTTTTTTTGTTTCTTAGAGGTGGGAATAGATAGATTTCTTGGTAATATGAAGTAAAGGAAATTATTTATTTGAAGCTTTAGAGTCTGAAGGCCACTGCAAAAAGAAAATACATGTTTTGAGCTAAACAAGTAAACAAAAATGTGTGCATATTCATATAAGTTATTTTAAATCACAATCCAGTGTATGCAGATTCACGTGAAGTATGGTTATGTGTATTTTTCCTTTGTTCATTTATTTTGTCTTTCAGTTCATCTAGATCACTTTAGATTTGTTTATTTCCTATCTGAAATGAATAGGGAATGTAATTTTGTGGAATTTTTCATAAGTTAACTACTGCTCTGTCAGTACCGGAGCTGGCAGTGGCACAGCATATTTGCAGGGAGGAATTTTTCAGACGTTTAATCATGCTGGGTTTCTGCTGACTAGCATTGTGCACTGATCAGTCATAACTTTATACATGTGTGGGATTTAAGTTAAATTTAATTGACTACTAAAAGATATGTATTTAACACCTCATTTTGCCATTAGCTGTAGTAATCCAATTAAGTGCAAATTGCAATAGGTCTCTATTTAAGCACAGAGGAGACAGTAAATGAGCAGACGTAGTTTTCAAGTTTGCAGACTTTGGTTATTTAGTATAAAGTTGCAACTGGAAGGCCTACCTTTTTATTTTTTTGGAGTGATAGTCCACATATACATTCAGATTATGGATATTCACATGGCCTGCTGCTTGAGACCAGAAACATGTTCGTTAGGGGCCATCCTTACCTCGCTGCTCAGTGAGTATGTAAGGTGGATAATTCTTGTGTCATTTCATTTTCACTCAAATGCCCAATTGCTGCTATGAATTTTCTTTTGGAGAAGCTGTGCTTCTCTCTAGCTTTGATGGTATCTCCCACAGCTGTTTTACACCCTGGGTGTACCCCTGCTTTGGGGTTGAATTTCATCTTCTGACACACGTGCAGGGTTTCATTAGTGTGATGGAGAAGGTCTTGCTCCCCACAAGTGCTCCATGTGGTGTTCTTTAAAACCTGATGGTGAGCTTGAACTACAGAAAATTTCTCCTTAAGAAGGCAGTGAAAGCTTTCTCTGATGTGGGATACAGTGGGTATCATGGGCTGGAAGGCATTCAGCCGAATCTGGCTCCTTTGTCTTTGCTCTACTGCTGGCCAGCATCCTAAGAAAGCCATCCCAAGAAAGTCTCTCTGTCTCTCCCTTCCAGACTGGTAAAGTCAAGTCCTCTCAGATCCTTGTGTTTACCACAGAGGCTTCTGATTTGGTCATCCCCAGAACCAGTTCAGCCACTGAAGGCCAATATGAAGCGCTGTAAGCATTTGTTTTCTTCTTTATCTGTTGCAGCAGTTCTCTGCCTACCACAGCAGTATGGGTCCTAGGTACATCAGCTCCAACACCACTGTCATTGCATTCTTTAGGACTAGTGGAACTAATCTGGTTATCTCCATACTTGGCACCAGCGATGCTAAGACTGCCACCTAAATCTCTACCGCAGCTTCTGAAACTGTTCAGGGAACTCAAGTTGATGACAAACTCCAGCAACACCAAGATACGCCATAAAGTGGATGGCACATCCCAAAAAGAACCATCTCATGGCTTGATGTATACTCTGCATTGCCCACCAATCCTGGGGTCTCTCTGGCTGTTAGGGGTACTACATCAACTACACCATTTCAGATAACTGCTTCATGCCACGTCACAGCCAAAAGGATCAATGATAAATGGCTAGATCAGATGGAAGATGGATTTCCTCGTTCTACTTCTCAGTCATGGCGAGTGCGGTGTCCTCGGAGTATAAGGTGGTTTGGGATGGTCTGGGGACACGCATGTGTTCCTCAGCCTCGTTGCAGCTTAGACTTGCAAACCGTCATAGTCGTTTGTCAGGTATGAATTCATCCCTCTGAATAAGCTGCTGTTCTTGATTGAATTTTTATTCAAGTTTTTGACTTCCTGCAGTGTCGTGGTTTAACCCCAGCTGGCAACTAAGCCCCACGCAGCTGCTCGCACACTCTCCCGCAGTGGGATGGGGAAGAGAACTGGCAGACTAAAAGTAAGAAATATTGTGGGTTGAGATAAAGACCGTTTAATAGGTAAAGCAAAAGCTATGCACACAAGCAAAGCAAAATAAGGAATTCCTTCACCACTTCCTACGGGCAGGCAGGTGTTCAGACATCTTCAGGAAAGCAGGGATCCATCACGCATAACAGTTACTTGGGAAGACAAAATGCCATCATTCCAAATGTCCCCACTTCCTCCTTCTTCTCCCAGCTTTTTATTGTTGAGCCTGATGTCATATGGCATGGAATATCCCTTTGCTCAGTTGGGGTCAGCTGTCCCAGCCGTGTCTCCTCCCAACTCCTTGTGCACCCCCAGCCTACTCGGTGGTGGTGTGGTGTGAGGAGCAGAATAGGCCTTGACTCTATGTAAGCACTGCTCAGCAATAACTAAAACATCCCTGTGTTATCAACACTGTTCTCAGCACAAATCCAAAACGTGGGCCCATTCTAGCTATTATTAAGAAAATTAACTCCATCCCAGCCAAAACCAGCACATGCGGGAGAGGGGGAGATGCCTAGACTGTCTGTACCTATTTCTTCAATAGGTAAAATTTTAAATAGTTTACTGATTGTCTCTGCAACCTGTATGCAATATAGCAAATCCATCCTGAACTCAGACTTCTAGTCCCTCTAATGGCACACAGGCATCTGCCAGTCTCCTCTCCTGATCTCTTCTCAGGACTGGCAGGTCCCTCTCTGTCTAGCTTCAAGGAGAAGCCTCTTTTCAACCTATCTTAGCAGGGGTCAGAGGCTTTTTATTATCCTGCTGCCTCAACAATTGCAGCTGACTTTACTCAGACAAAGCATGGGAAGATTTAGCTGTCCTACACCACCTTTCCTTCAAGGTCTACACTCCATAGCATGGACCAGGATCCGCGTTCTGGTGGCGCTCTGTCTTACAGCACTCCTGGTCTCACCCCTAGAAAAGATAGTGTCGTAAATCACAGAAAGGAGTAAGGTGTCAGTTAAGTTTCAGATCAGTGTGTTATGTTGATCACCTCCAACTCTGATAGAGTGAGTGCTCATTTTGGAGTACCCACTTGAGCTGAAGGGATCCGGAATGTCCTTAAACTGTGTTAAGGTCTATTTAGCACCTGTTTGAGTCTGTCATTTGCCTATCAAACAAGTTGCTATAGTTTCTCACTCCATCGTTTTCACATTCCTTAAAGAGCATTTTCAGTTTCTTGCCTGCTACTGGAGATGCTGCATGTTGAATTTGAAGACTATGCTATGTATTCTCCTCGGTCCTCCGTTTCAGATCCTCAGCCTCTTGGTCTGTGAAGGTGGATTTCTAGGTTGCTCTCGCTTCTTCCAGAAGTCCAAGCTGTTGTGACAGATAGAGTTCCCTTCCAGAGGTACCGCAAATTTCTCCCTAAGACAGTATTAGAATTTCACCCAGATCGGTTCTCTTTCCATAGTCTCATGCTTCGCTTGTAGTAGTGTCCTCTTCGTTTGCATCCTTAGATACAGAAACATTGTTGGCAGGTCCAAGAGTTTTGTCTGACTTGATCAATGGTTGTTTAAATGGCAGGGGGCTCTGTCAGTATGTGCTGGGAAACCACCAAGACAGAACCATTCAAAGCCCCAGTTTGGACTCTGGCAAGGTCCAAGCAACTTCTGGGGCGCTGTTGAAAAGTACCTCTGTATCCAGCCTCTGTCATGGGGCTACTTAAAGCCTCTGTCTGCACTTTCAGCGGGTGCTAATCTGTCTCTGAAGCCTTACGGTAGACACGGCATTTGGTGGAGTGGCTCTGTAGTCACTGTTTTTGCATGCAGGACTGAGACTGTCCGTTCACTGGTTTACGTCCACATATAACTGTGCAGAACCACCCATCGTGTGAATATACATTTGAGCTATTGTGGAAAGAAAGAGGAAAGAAAGGAGGGATTACGTTCCAGCAGCAAATATTCTCCGAGATGCACAATCCACATGCACATATGTTCCCCTCCCACACTTGCAGTCCCTTCAAAGTAGTGTGTTGGCATGGAGGAGAGACAACTGAAATTAAATGCCCTTTACCTTGTTTGCCCATCTGCTGTTTTTTTAACCGGAAAGTTATTTTCCTAGTAAATTGAGCGGCACTGAGATTTAGGTGAGGAAGTTTGTCGTTATTAATGGAAGCATGCGACATTAGTTCAAAAATGTAGATTCTGCTGCAGATTCGTGGTAGACGTATTTTGTCTCTTCTGAGTTCTTCCGAACCTTCCCTACCTTATCGTCTCTCCTGATACATGAATGCATGTTATTGACAAAATTATAGAGGGAGTTTCAAATACATTATTATAAATATACCAGCATTCTCCCTAGGTAAACAAAACGTTGCCTATGTCTTACCTTAAAGATTGATGCCCTTTTTTATGTTGCCACGTCCCAGCTTACAGCCGACTCTCATCGGCCCACCATCTGGCCTCAAAGGAGCGGCCAGGTCCCTTCCCTCCTCTCCCCTCCCCGCAGGCACTCCCGATCCCGCTTCCTGCCACCGCATCTCTCCCTGCCAAAAAGCAGGTGGGAGCGCTGCGTGCTGGTGATGTACCCTGCTCCCCGGGTCTCGGCTGTGGGCAATACTCTGTTCTTTCCTTCAAGGGAAATAGGAAATCAGATGAGAAGGGGAGAGATCAAGCAAAAAATCTGGAAACGTGGTACTAAACAATTTAAGCTTTTTGATTTACTGCCTTAGGGTGACCTCATCCTCCACAGATGTTTCCCTGAATTTTTCCTGTAGGTTTGCAAGCATGTGAGCTTTCTGGATTGTTTGCTGCTGTGGTACCCACCTACTGTCATTAGTCCAAAACATTTTCTTTCCATTTAGTTATTTGTAGGAAACTCTGCCTTACTTTTCAGGCAAGACATGTAACCAAGATCCAAAGTTTCGTTTGATTCTTTTCATCTTTCCGTCCTTATCTTCAGCAACCATATGGGCTAGAAATGCAGTCGCTCTAAATGGAAGTATATAATCTTCAAAAGTCGCAAGTTACAGTAGTGTCCTGTTTGCTACTTAACGCTGGTGAGAGGATTAGCTTGCCTTTTTATATTTCTGTTGACTTACACCAGAGCTACCTACCTTTCACTTTCCAAATGTTCAAAAATACAAGCTAGCAGTGGTATCTCATGCAATTCAGTTGTGCATTTTCTTGATGTCTGATTTCATAAAGTGTTTGTATCTACGTGAAAATATGTCAATACATGTGTCTGAGCGGTAATTTATTTAAATTGTTCTGTGTACGTCAAACTATAAGGCTTTAAATCAAGACTGAATTATCGTCCTAAAATATTTACAGCAGCTCAGACAGTCGTGATTGGCTTAATGCAGGAACTATTCGTGTCTGTAGCTCATGTCACTCAAGATCTCGCATTTTCACGAAGTCCCATCTCTGGTGTTTTCACATTGAGGAAACATTGCGTGCCACTAATAACAACAATGACAACTTGAAAGGTTCTTTCTGTCTTCAGGCACATTCAGTGCAGGGTTTTGTGCCCATGAAGGACAGTGAGAAAACGCTCCTGACTTCTGTGGGAGCAGGAATAGTCTCTGGTATCGTTTAACCTCATTTTTCATTGCTTTCGTCTTCAATTGTTAAGCAGCTTTTAATGTCCTCATTTTACCAGTGGGGGCAAACTGAAAAAAATGGAGATGTTTACATGTTCTTAGCTCTGAGAAACAACGTTAGAATATGGGAAGTTTTCTGGCTCTTGTAAACCTCCTGGGTTGTGAGTCAATGTCTCTATCTGTTATTTCTATTTTAATTTTCTTTGGTTAGTACATTTAGTTTAGACTACTAGCAGCTGAAATCTGCTTGGTAAATCCACTGCTGGTGCTAGACACAGCAAGAACTGGTATTGTTTTGACAGGCAGACAAACAGATTTACAGTTTTAAATTGAACATTTCATCCTTTGGAGCTATTACGAGAACTTGGTTAAAGCATTAATGGGATGTTAAAGTAATAGTATTTTGACTTTTTCTGACAAGTATAGCAAGTTTTTTGAGTGGCAGTTCAGCAAAAGAGATTCCAACCTGCAAGTATCATTTTCCAAGGGACATTATACAAATTAACTTTGTAAAGCAATTGTTGGAAAAAGCTTCTTCCTGGTAGTAAATGGGAAGTGGCTATTCCAGATCACGGTACAGTGCGTTGTGGCCGTTTTCAGACTCAGTAACTTTCTGAGCTCGACTGTGCTTGAATAGAAGGATTTCTTGCAAGTTTCTAAAATCTGAGGCCAGAACAAGCTTATTTTTGTGGTGGGAGGATGCTGAGCTAACGAATTAGCTAACTCGAGAGGCCTACCTACGCGCATGTAGTAAATGCAATAGGTTGCTAATTTTAGCTGATGTGAATTGGGAGCAAGCCAGTTGTGGAATTGCAAGATTTTTCACTTGTTCGCTTCCTTGTAGTCTGCCTTGCTTATGAGTAATGAGTGGTTTTTGTTAACACTTTCAGATACTCCTTTAGCTCCTTTGGCCTCCTTTTGGAGGGAAAATATAAATGAATGGTGAGTTAGATACAGTATACCAGTCTCTGGTAGTTATATGCTACTGGCTGACCTGGATGGAGGCTTTCATGGGAATCTCCTGAGAAGGTGCCCGTGTGGGGGGTGGGGAGGGAGAAAAGGGGGACCGTGCGCATCTCTGGAAAAGGACAAGCGGGGCTGGGGAAAGGAAAGAGCTCCAAGTAGCTCAGAGGCCTCGGCACTGAGGACCTCCCACTGATGCCGAAGCAAACCTACCCTGAGGGAGATCACCCTTCTCACCTCTAGCATGCCAGACCGAGCTTCCACAGTTAGGACACTCCTCCTGTCTAGATTTCCATCAAATCAACTTCTCCTGCTTTTGTCATGTTCACAGCGCCGTTTAGTCCTCAGAGAAGGACCTGCTGTGTAAGACTTTTCCTACTCGCCTTGCCAGAGCTCCTATTCCTTTCTCTGTTTTTAAACAGTATGGTTGTTAGGTCTGAGCTCTTTGCTGCTCTTCGTTCCTCTTCACTTGCTACAGGCAGTATGGAAATTGCTCCATTTGATCCCTGCTTTTCAAATGGAAGATTATATTAAAGAAATGCAGAGAATATGACTAAGGAGCTTGTTCTGTTTGAACATCGTTATGTGCAAAGAGAGTTTAGTTAACATCTTGTTCCTTTCATTTCTGTTTTTTCCCCTCAGACTCGTGTTTGGGGATTTTATATTCAGTATCTCATCCGACCAGATAGCAGTTGCTCGTCGCTGATAACCCTTAAACTGGTTGCTGTTTCATGAGCCATTCTATAATGCTGTTTTAATGGCCTTTCTTCTTCTTTATGTAAGGGATAGAAGTTGTTCTAATGATTTATTAGCCGAATCCTAACTTCCCAGTAATGAGCGATAATCCTTAACTTGCAAACAGATAATTTAGTTGTGAAACTGTTCACAACATTGCCTGACATTCTAGGAAGATTTCCAGATGTCCCTGAGGTATTTCAGTTAATTTCTGGCGACATACTTTCTCTACCTGGTTATATTTAAATGGCTTTATTCTTACATGGATAACTGGGTGGAACTGATTTCTGATTAGGCTGTGACTGGAAGCTCATTAATTTGCCTTTGGGGAGGCATCCTGGCTTTTTTCATGTCTTTAGAGTGCCCAGCAAGGAAGAACTTCTCAGGCTAGCATTGCTGGTGATGTTAGCTATCGTAACGCTGTCTCTCCACCTGCTCATAGTCAACATGCTTTATCTTAACAGCACTTAAGTGGTGATTACTTTTCTTAGTTTAATATTAAAGCTTCTGTGTAGATTAGGAATACAGAGTTGTTAAATGGCTGTAATGCAAAGCCCAACTTCATGGGGCTACTTAATATAGCAAATATTTTAAATTTTCTTCAGCATCTTTAAAGTACTGTAGTATATTCCCTTGCTAAATGTTCATATGTTGATATTTTGTGTGAGTAGTTAGGCGTTAGCCGTAGGTTGTGTGGTCAGCGTTTGCTGTTCTTGTGTTGCCTTTCCTCTGTCTTTCAATGGAGTGCTCAAGTGCTGTGAAACCTGACAGTGGTTCACCCTCTGCTGGTTCCTTACACACATAATGGTGGGAAATCTCAGTCAGTGACAAATGGCCTGTTTCATTTAACGTTTTTCATGCTGGGCAGGAAATTAACTCTTTTTGGGGAAAAAAAATAATCCACTTGGGTCAGAGATTTGCTGAAATGTTGCTTTTGATTCCTGTTCACGTGTGTATGTTGGCATTTCTCTGCTGAGGCTCTAGTGTTACATCAGCGGTCCGATGTTTATTGCTGTTCGATCGTCGTGGTCGTCCTCATCAAGCGTAGCTAAAAATCTGCTGGTTGTTACTTTCTTCACTCAAGCCAAGAAGTTAAACACACAAAACAAGACCAAACTCTTATAAAGAGGATCTTTCTTGATCTCATTAGCGTAAGGTAGTTATGTCCTTACACCCCATCAGAAGTCTCGCCATCAAGGTTGTCTCGATGTGAGTAGCCACGACTTGAAACGAAGCCGTCAGAAAGACAGCCCCGGACTGCAACGTGTCATTTAGTCTTTACCTATCCCAAGGCCAGACGAGAGTTGACAGGCTCTCACGGCTGGCATGAAACTGTATCACAGGGGAGCTCCCTGGTAACGCCAAGCTGTGTGCCTCGGGGCGGAGGTGTCTCGCTTACCTTATGCTAAAGTGTTATTGCACAATTCATAAAGCTAATCCGCTCTGCCCTCGCTAATGGTGCCGCGGTATTTCATGAAGTGTGTGAGGAGTAGCCCACAATGCATCTTTCTCGGTGGCTGCGCCTTTAAACCTATCATTCGCTTTATTTCACTTACTGAGTTGTATGTGTTATTGATTCTTCGGGAAGAAACTTTTATGTTTTAAATTAACGAGTGCAGTGGTTCTGTATCTATTTACCCTAGCTTCCGGCAGTCCAGAAAGTTCTTCCACCCTTTCAGCTTCAGAGTATCTTTGCAACTCAAAGACTGGTGGGAGAGGTGCCGAGATGTGGGGTCTGAGTAGCCTCTTCCAAACTCCCTCCCCAGCTCTTGTCTCTCTCAGGCTAGTTTGAAATACAGGCAGGCCTATTATTTCAGGAAAATGTTACTCAAAGGCAAGAAATACTTCTTCATTTTCCCAGTGTTACCTTCAAAGTGACAATTCACTCCTGGTAATATAGAATTAGTGCAAACAGTGGATTGTATAGTTTAAACATTACATTTTGTACTAAACTTGATGAAACAATTTTTGCCCGTTCTTAATTATTACATACTTTTGGTAGCCAACAATATGGGTATTCCTTGCAATGTATTTCTTTGAAAACCTATCAGTTGCATACAAATAGACTTAGATATAAAGCAATGCCGGCCACATCTGTAGTTGCTAAAGCATCGGGTGGAACAAACTGAACGTTTTTGGATTGCATTGCTTTTGTTGAGGTGCCTGTTAGTTTTGCCATCAGTGAGATCAAGTGTGTGCAAAACTTACTGCTGTGATTTGTTTGATGGTGGAAGTTGGGAACGGGAAAAGGAATTAAGCAACAAGAAAACTGAAAAGCAGGATTCCTGGGGGATGCTAATCTCCATGTAGCCAGAGAGTGTATCATTGGTGTGTATTCTGATCACATGAAGACCTATAGAAGCATGCAAACAGCGTACTGGGTATAAATGTAAGGAAAAGTGCTTTGCGGACCTTCAGCTTTATGTATTCCAATCTCATAACAATGGAAATTGATAAAAACTGCGATAAAATGACTATGATAAAATGGCTTCTATTATAAAGTGACTAGATTTGATGACAAAGGGAGAGCAGTGGATGACATTTTTTTACCCTGACTTTAACAAGGCTTTTGACGCCGTCTCCCCCTATATTCTTGTATCCGAGTTAGGGTGTTAAGGTCTGGATAGGTGGACAACCAGAGGAGTAATAAGTCTGGTTTCAACAGGTACAAATGCAAATCCCAGCACCTGGGCAAGAGGAGCCCCTGCAGTGAGAACAGCTGGGGACTTACTGACCAGGGAGCAGCCCTGTGGAAAGGCCCATGGTGGTGCGGTGGGCAGTGAGCTGGGCATGAGCCAGCAGCATGGCTGGCAGCACGGGAGGCCACATCCTGGGCTGTATGAAAGTACAGTACGTACGAAAAGTAAGTTTTCGTAACTTACGAAAGTTACGGAAGTACGACCAGGAGATCAAGGGAAGGGATTATTTTGCCCTACTCAGCAATCCTTAGACCACATTTAGATACTGTGTCCAGTTTTGGGCCCTCCAGTGCAGGAGGAACATCAGAAACCTGGAGTGAGTTCAGCACTGGGACACCACAACCATCAGGGCTGGAGCACTTGACCTGTGAGGAGAAGCTGAGGGGCTGGGGCTCATTCAGCCTTGAGAAGAGGTGGTTTTTGGAGGGGTTATCATGAAGATGGAGTCGGACTCTTCACAGGGGAGCATGGTGGGAGGATGAGAGGCAATAGGAATAAGTTGAAACAAGAGAGGCACAGACTGGCTTGGTCTCCATGAGGACAGTCAAGCAGTGGAAGATGTTACTCACAGAGGCTGTGTAGAGTCTCTCCTTGGGGGTTTCCAAGACCCAACTGGACGAAGCCCTAGGGACCCTGATCTGATCCCATAGCTGGCCCTGATTTGAGCAGGAAGTTGGACTAGAGATTTGCTAAGGTCTTTTCCCACCTGAATTATCTCGTGATGTGTGTTATGAAATACTAATTTTTAAATTTGGGAAACTTATTTAGTGCTGGAAAAGTACTGGGTATGATTTCTTGGTGTGTATATATCAATATACATTTTCTCTACAATTACCTTTAATATATGAACTTGAGATACAGTGATTTTATGGGCTTGCCAGGGCGTGATGGTAGAGAGCATTAAAATTTAATTTGACTTTACAAAAATGTATGCTGTCATTGAGGTTAATGGCACTATTCAAATGAGTGCTGGTACCACATATTAACACAGGCGCACCTTTCCCGGAGCTTGTGTTAGTAGGACTTTTGCTATTTTGGTTAATAATGAGAAATTACGCTAATACAATAGCCTTTCCAGTACAAAAGCCTGGTGTGAAATGGACCCTTAAAAGAGGATTGGGGACCCTCTGTCTTGCTGACAGCCCATACAATGCCTTTGGTGGGTCACATATCAACCCAGAGCTTAGCGTTGTCTGTTAAAAACACCAAGAAAAATAATCATGTGTTTACAAGCAGTATGAAATCATGAAACCATACTTACCTTATCCATGCCTTATGGAATGGTCCGGTATTTGCTGATACGAATGAAAGGACCAGACCTTGGCAAAGATGAACACTCGATCCAATCTCTATCAGACTGCTTTAGCCTTTGAATGTCAAAACTCCCAACACACCCTTTTTTAATTAATTAATGTCACATTGTGCTTGACATACAGATCAAGTGGGTTTTAAGGATATGTTTGGACTGGTGTTCTCGGCAACAAAAGCTCTTAAGCATAGATTAAGCCTACTGACAGAGGTTTTCAAATATCGCTGCTGACGTGGAGTGCCATTAAGTTCTTAGACTTGCCTCCTGACCTCTGAAAGAGGGAGTGACCACCATGTGGCCAACTCAAGAAGTCTCAAGTTAGGCACCTGAAAAAAGACCGTTAAAATTGTTGGTGACTGACTTCCAAATCAGTCACCAACAATCAATAAGCACTATTTGTCCTTAAAATTAAGCATGGCGCTTGGGTTAATCTTGTTCAAATCTCTCTGTTGACTTGTTGACTGCGAACATTTTCATAGTTTTATGTGTGGTTTATGTAATCAAGGGGGTTTTGTTTGTTTTGTTTTGTTTTTTTTTTATTTACGGCTGTACTTAGCATGTAGGAGGCAGTATGTAGCTAAAGAGCTAATTTAATAAAAAATGAAAGTTTAGTTATTCCCTGCTGCATTTAATGTAAGTTCTGGTGGCCTTATATTTGCTGGCAAGACTGATTTCTTTATCTCGTAATCATGTTCTTTACGTATTTGTGGAAACAGACCCAGTGGAGTGATTCATGAGTGCTTTCAATAATTTCTGTCAAGTCAAAATTAACTAAGTATCGGATGGAAAGGATAAGAATATTTTCAATACCTAAAGACAATGGGAAGCTTTGCTTTAATCAGAATTAGATCCTTAGTAATGGTGTCTCTTTTTTGAATAGCCTTCCACCTTTGAATCCATACCATTGATAAGTGTCAGAGTAACCGTTTAGCTTTACATTTAAGATATCAATTAGTATTTGAACACTTTCAGAAGAGGCTTGATCTTACTTGCAGTACCCTGGGAGCGAAGTACAGATTAGGAGCTAAAGTTTAGGCACTTGAATTTGAAAACCTGGTCTCTGTATGTAAACCTACAGTGATATATATATATATTTTTTTTTTTTTTTAAATTCTGCAACATGAAGTGAGGATATGAGATGAAAATTGTGCCTTTCATTGGACTGTAGGGGCAGGTAGTGGTTGCTTGCTCCGTGTTTCACAGGGTAGCACTGAGGGAGAAGGGAGCTTGATGCCCTGCTTCAGTTCCCTCCTCTTCTCTTCCTTCTTTGTAAGTACAAGCACGTAGCTCTATTAGAAGGGAGAGAAGAGAGTGGGTGTTACAATAACACGTAGGCTTTGAGACAGGCAGTTCTGAAAGTTACTTAAACAAAACCATTGAGATCATTTTGTCAAGACACTGTCTAGTTCACCACCGAATGCTACGGAAGAAAAAATCAGATCGCTTATACCTTTCCTATATTTGCTGCATGAGTTACTCCGCCAGATTGCTATCGACACCATCACACTTGTGTTCTTTTGCTCTGTTTCCTGTGCAAAGTGCAGCAGAGAAATTATAGGTGAACAAAGTCATGTTTAGAAACATCAGTTTTCCTTGTCATGTTTTGAGTGCGGAATTCATACCGAAGCAAAAGAATTAAGCAGAGAGTCCTGATGGCAAAGCAGAACAAAGCCAACCAGGCAAAGCGTGAAAGAGATGCAGCGGTGTCCCTGGGATGTGAAAAGTGAGGCGCTGAGCACAATGGCATTGTTTCCTCTCCTCTTGGGCTGGGGAACTTAGTCCTATTTGATGTAATACAGCGTATGAAAAAGATACTTTTTAGACATCTGATTGAGGTGACAGCACTTCTCAGCAGCACCACTTCACCACCTGAGAAAAAGGGGAATTACCGCCCAACGACGACAAGGGCTTTGTGATTGCAGAGGGAGGTCAGCAGAGCGCGTGGAGCGGCAGGGAGGGAAAGGAAAGCAGATCAACTTCATATTTTCTTTTCACATGAGGATGTTTTTACGTTCTCTTTGTTCAGTGTCAGCTTGTTGATGTGGGTACAGGGCCCTGGCAAGTTATCACGCTCCTGAAAGTTTGTCGCTGTGAAAGGCCAGAGGAGTGTTTAGTGTTCTGGGACTGATGCTTTCCATCAGTTTTGCTGTTGTCTCTGGAAATACTGATGCAGTTACTCTTTGTGCAAGCATGTAACTGCAGATTAACGAACGTGGAATGGAATATCTTTAGCATAAACTGGGAATTCAAAAAGAAGACTTAAACAAGAGGAACAAAAAGCTAAAAATAAGTGAAATGAAGTTGTCAGGGATTCCTTTTTTTTCTCCCCAGATATGCTAGAATTTTGGTTGTTAGCAAACATAGGTGAATATTTCCATTAATAGTAAGGATTTCTCAATTATCCAGGAGTAAAGTGGAGCACAGGACATAAACTATTGTTAAGCATTGTAACGCTATTGTCAAGAAAGTACATTTTACAACATTTTCAAAAAGTAAAGCAGTAAATAGATTATGGAGAATTCTGATTTTGAATTCATAATGTATTCATACATTTAATTGCTTGGTTGGTAGATGAGAGATACATTTTTACTTTCTTTAAAGCTTTTTTTAAGCCGCATTACATCTTTCAGCTGTGTTGGTTTCCAGTTCACTTAGCACGGTGCAGGTTGAGTGCGCTTGTTCCTCTGCACTATATGGTAGAAAGCCAGGAATATTAGTTATGTATTATTCTGAGGCATCAGGGAGCAGCACATCATTTGATTGTTCAATTTCTGCGGTATAAAACACCCTAGCTTTTTTGTGTACATTTGTCTGCTTGGATATCCGCAATCCCTGGCGCTCTTATCTTCCTAGCTCTGTGTAACCTGCCCAGCTCTTCCCGTAGCGCTCCGGTACAAACACCGGCAGTATGATCGGTCTGGAGGCGTGATTGTGATGGGATAAAAGCTGCAGTGTGTGCATAAAAGGAACAAAATTACTTACGCTCAATTAGCACGGCTGTGCTTCAGAGAGATCACCAAACCATGGCTAAAAGCACCCTTTTATATAATTACCTTGTTATTTTCTCTTTGATTCGTGTAAAATTGTTTTGTGTTGTTATTGAAGAAAAAAACGGTTGCAGTAGACTATGAATTGTAAAGAAATCACCATTAATAATATTGACGATAGCTTACTAGTGTAAACCACTCATTTAATTGTGAAGCAACGGAAAGGCCAAAACATCATGATGGAAGACTGCTTAGCTTTGAATATGTTAAATCCAGTCTAATATGAATAGGTTTTGGTGATAAAGCAATAAATGCAAAGTTCATTTAAAGGCTAAGTGAACGACTACTGCAGAAATTTCTTTCTGGATGCACAAGAGGAGCATGAAGTCCTCATAACCAGGATTCAGAACCAGTAGTTCTGTCAAGGGTTTCTTGTGTCTCTTTTGTGGGACTGCAGAATGTGACAAAACAGTCTCTTAGTCTTCACGGTTAAATTTTCTCTAGTTGGGCTGAGAGAGCAATGGATCAGGTTCTGCAGAACTTCCACATTTGCAATACATTAGGTGTGATGTGTAGTCTTTAATCTTTCGGTTTGCAAGGAAATCTCCTGAATATCCCTTCACCCTAAGTGAATATATGTGTACATTAAGTTGGCATCAAGTTGGAAATGGGATTTTGAATTTCCAAGTGTCTGGCATTAGCACACATCCCAGTGGGGTTATGCTCTGGCATGGAGAATGCATAGCATCTTCTTGCCATTCTTTTCCTACTGGTCACTTTGCATTCTCTTCTGCTAGACAAGCTTTAGGCATTGCCTGTACTTCCTTTACATGGAGCAGGAATTTCACCCTGGATTCATCAGCTCCAGTATCTCTTGTCAGATGCACGTTATGTGTTGGCTTTCCTTCTAGCGTGGTATAGAAGCCAGCTGGTGTTTCTGCAAGAGGATAGTCCTCGTGCCACTCAAAGAGAGCCGTAGGGTTGATGGGTACTGGGAAGTCTGAGCCTTCTCCATGTAACTCCTTGTGAAGTTGGCCGTGAAAATTTTGTCCCTTTATACGTTGTCTTAAGGCTGTTCTTGAGCTAGAAGTGCACATAAACCTCTCTTCCTGAGTAACTGTATGTGCAGGTAAACATACTACATAGAGGTACTCAGTACCGTTCCCAAAATGCATATGCAGCTGCACCTTTTCAGAGGCATCAGCCTTCCAGTCACATCAGATTCTTCCCTTGCTTTGAATATTGGCAATCAGACGAATATGGCTTTGGCTAACAGCCTAATGAATGAGTTGTAAAGGTTAAGAAAGTGGATTTACGTCCATTTAATATTTGGTTTCCTCTGCACTACCAGTGATGGTAGCTGAGGCAGTGGCAACAACTGAGTGGATGTTAGGAAAGAAGTAAAAAAAAAATTTAAAAATCAACTAACAGATTAAGTATCACACTGTTGAGACAAACAAAGGTGAGTAAAATCAGGTATCTTTAAAAAAATAAGCTTGTAAGTATCAATGCTGAAATTCACTCTGTGTGTACTTTTTTCTTACAGAAACTGGACTGTCTACAAATACAAGTACTTGCTACAAAATTATTCTGCTGAATAATATTGCAATTCATTTGCTCTTCACTACAGTGCTGAAACTCTGCGTGCATACCTGCTTAAAATCAGCAACAAGTGTAGCTAGTAATGAAATAATTCCAATTTAGTTTATTTTGTTTCATGATGCACAAATAGAAAATCATTTAAGTGTGACTGATTTTATTCATCCACAGCAGTTGCTCATCTGAAATGCTATTGAAGTTCAGTAATTGGAGCTCTGAAATACAGTATTTGACAGATGGTGTGGGTGGTTGTGCCATTTCCATGATAAATCTACTTACAAATATAACCATGAGGAAGTTGTCTTCATTCCTTGACTACTGCAACATATAGATGGAAAAAGTGACAAACACGACTTGAAAACAGATTTGTGTCTTGGTTCTTCATTTTCCTGCTATAATGATTTGAATTTTTAAACAAGTGTGAGAGGTTTCTTTTTACTTTATCTGAAAAGAAGTAGCTATAAATGCTAAAATATTCTTTCAGTAGCTTTTCTTCTCTTACATTTCCTTTGAAGCTTTTCCTATAGTGAATTAGTTTTGTGATGTCTTACAGCATCAGTTAGAAAGCATTGCTCTTTTAGATGAAAACTAAATAGATCTTCACTAAGAAAGAATTACCGTTAAAAAAAAAATTGGAGGCTGAAGAAACGGACAGTCCTGTTGCCCCAGGGCTTCCTGTTTAATCGTAGAGATGGTAACATGGTATAAATAAAAATATACTGCATTATCCAGTTTTAATATTCTTTTTTATTCTCTTTGTGTTTTAACAGAAATCACTGATGCTGGTACTAGAGGAACCCAAGATACAATTAAGGGTGTGAAAAGAAAAAAGATTGTGACTGAAAACCATCTAAAAAAAATACCAAAATCGCCTTTGAGAAGCCCCGCTGAAACCAAGGTTAAGCAAAATGTAGACCCTCCACCGCTAAAAGCTCTTCCGGATGCCTCCGAACACGCCCCAGCACAGGATCACCTACCCGTGCAAAATGGAAATCAGAGTACCAAACAAAACGGGGGTGCGCTTAGTAGTGAGATAAGTGCTGAGACAACCAAATCTGAGACATCAATGCAGACAAAGCTCTCGTTGACGCATCAGTCCTTAGATTTGGCTAAACAGGCAGCGGAGGATACTGATGCAAACCAGCTGAACTCACCAGAGAAGAAGTCTCTCTCAAACTCCTCATCAAGTAAAACAAAGACTGACAGTAATGAATGTATTAATTTTGTTGATTGCAGTACATCATCCCCATGTACACGTACTGCATTCGATGTCTTATTAAAAGCTATGGAGCCTGAACTGAACACCTTAGCACAAGAGTGCCCCCCTTACGGGATGCAGATAGAGAAACTGAGACCAAATAAAACTGTAAGCACCTCTTCTAGTCTCACGTCCAATACAATGAGCGTCCAAAATCAGTCTGGTTTGCCGCAGCGTGAGTTTGCAACTGGACCTCACTATTACCCGTGTGCGTTAAACAATGTGCATGTAGCAACAACAACCAAAACTGGACAAGCACAAGGCCAATCAGTTTCTCATTCACAAGACCTTATTACTAAAACCAGTCAACAAAATCACCAGGTTGTTATGTGTCCAAGTTTCACTAGATCGCTGGTGCAACAGCAGAGTCAAGAAAACCCCAAGGTCCAGCAGATATACAGCATAGCAGTAACTTCGTCTGTCGTTCACACCTCATCTTCCACTGTAACTCAGGTTTTTCCACAAAGCCAGTTAGTAGCTAGTTCGTCTTCACCTTTGTCAATTAGCACATCGAGTTCAACGCACTTGTCTATAGGTCCCATGTATAATTCAGCCCAGATAGCATCAGTTGTAAACCATGGCGTAGAACAAATATGTAACCTCTTGAAAGACCAGAAGCCTAAAAAGCTAGGGAAATACGTCTGTGAGTATTGCAATCGGGCCTGTGCCAAGCCCAGTGTTCTCCAAAAGCACATCCGATCCCATACTGGAGAGCGACCGTATCCTTGTGTGACGTGTGGGTTTTCATTTAAAACCAAAAGCAATCTGTACAAGCACAAAAAATCTCATGCACATGCTATCAAACTTGGACTTGTCTTACAACCAGATTCGGGTGGCCTCTTCTTATCTCATGACTCGGACAAAGCACTTAGCATTCATTCAGATGTGGAAGAAAGCGGTGAAAGCGAAGATGAAGGCACTGCTGATGAAAGACAAGATGACCAAGAACTGGAACCTGCGCAAATAGTGAAAGTCATTTCGAGTGCAGAAACGTTGCGGAAAGGAAGCCCCATTCCATTAAGTAACCCAGACTGTATACCAGGTGACTCTTCCTTACATGATACAGAACCTCAAGTAAGGGCAGCTTTACCAAAAGTAGTGGTTCATCCTGTAAATGTTTCTCCATTAAGGGCCGATAGCCCGAAAGTAACAGAACCAGCACCCGAGCTTGCTGCAGCACAGAGAAAAGGAGATTTTAAAGTCACAGCTCTTCAGTCAAATGTAACACATACAGCCTCATACAAGGAGAAGGACGTAAAGCAACATCAGAAAGTAGAAATGGGCCTCTTAGAGGAACAGCTGGGATCTGCAGTCGGAGCAGTGCACGCTCAGCTCCAGAGACAGCAGGCAACTGATGGTTCCCAAGATCAGCAAGGAAAATGTCTTTTGAGCCCTAGAAGTTTAGGTAGTACTGATTCTGGTTATTTCTCTCGTTCTGAAAGTGCCGATCAAACAATGAGCCCACCAGCTCCTTTTGTAAGAGGATTGTTGACCTCTGAGAAAGATCCAAATAAAAACCTGCCCTGTGTGCCACGAGCAAGTGGTGTGGTAGCATCAGTGGTACAGACTGTTTGTGCCGAAAAAAATCTGATTCTCTCTGGCCAAATGCGACCTCCCATGGCAACAAAAACCCTTGAGGAGCGTATCTCAAAGTTAATTTCTGATAATGAAGCCGTTGTGGATGACAAACAGTTAGATAGTGTGAAACCAAGAAGAACATCTCTTTCGAGAAGAGGCAGCATAGATTCACCAAAATCCTACATATTTAAGGACTCTTTCCAGTTTGATTTAAAGCCCATGGGAAGAAGAACTAGCTCAAGCTCTGATATACCAAAGTCTCCTTTCACACCCACTGAGAAATCAAAGCCAGTTTTTCTTCTTTCTGTACCATCCCTTGACTGTTTACCTATAACACGAAGTAATTCCATGCCTACTACCAGTTACTCAGCAGTACCTCCAAATGTAATACCTCCTTCTCATCCCCTTCGAGGAAGTCAGTCCTTTGATGATAAAATTGGCTCTTTATATGATGATGTTTTTGTATCAGGACCTGCTACTCCACTGAACCAAGGTGGACATCCTCGGACCCTTGTAAGACAGGCAGCAATAGAAGATTCTTCTACTGGCGAAAGCCAAGTTCTTGGACCGGTGCGATCCATAGAAGAAAGTTATTTGGGGTGTAACGTATCAAATGAATCTTTACTGCAAAGGAGCAAGTCCCTGGCACAGGGATCAAATTTAGAGAAAACAAAGAAATCCCCTCAGGTGCGAGGAACAATGTTTGAGTGTGAAACCTGCAGAAACCGATACAGAAAACTGGAAAATTTTGAAAACCACAAGAAATTTTATTGTTCGGAGTTGCATGGACCTAAAACTAAGGCAGCAATCCGAGAGCCTGAGCATAAATCTGTTCCAAACAGTACACAGCCTCAAATTCTACACTACAGAGTCACTACTTCAACTGGCGTCTGGGAGCAGACACCCCAGATAAGAAAAAGAAGGAAAATGAAGAGTGTTGGTGATGATGATGACCCACAGCAAAATGATACCAGCATACTGTCAAAGAACACAGAAGGTCAAAGCAAGCCAGTAAATTCTTCCAGTCTGCCAAAACACAGTGCAACAACAGTGGTAGGATCGCAACAGCCAAGCAACCTTCTACTTCAAAGTTCCCAAATTCAGCTTGTGGCTCGAGGCACAGATCAGACTACTGAGCCAAAGATGGCTCCACTCATTGAAAAGCAGGCAAGTTCAGCTGTGCAAGAAAAGGTGGAGTTGAAAAGACAAGGGACTGGCATTTCAGTAATACAGCACACCAATTCACTGAGCAGAAATAGCTCATTTGAGAAATCAGAATCGTTTGAAAGAGTATCACCGGTTTCTTCTCAAGAGCCCAACAAGGTTGCAAAGCACCGCTCTTTGAATACAGTTGTCATCCAAGAGGATAGACATTCTCATCTGAATACTCCCCAGCATCATCAACCCCTGTCGTCAGAAGCACCCGGAGGGGAAGTCCAGGGAAGCCAAATAGTTTCCAGTGAGAGAAGCGCACCGCTTCAGCCATCGAGACTTGTTCGCCAGCATAACATCCAGGTTCCTGAAATACTGGTCACAGAAGAACCGGACAGGGACCAAGAAAACCAATGCAGTGATCAGGAAAAGACAGAGAGGTTTAATTGGCCACAGCGCAGCGAAACGCTGTCAAAATTGCCAACAGAAAAGCTTCCGCCGAAGAAGAAAAGAATTCGCTTGGCTGAAATGGAGCACTCGTCTGCCGAATCAAGCGTTGACTCCACGCTTTCCAGAAGCCTAAGTCGGGAGAGTAGCTTGTCTCGTGCCTCCAGTTTCTCAGCTTCACTCGATAAAGATGAAACTTCGAAGGCTGAGAACCCTTCCAAAGCAGAGCTCGTCAGTAAGTCGTCAGAGTTCCTCATGATTCCCGCTGGCTCGCACGCACTGGCTGTGCCTGGCCCTCATTACCGGGAAATGAGACGTGCTGCATCGGAGCAAATCAGCTGCGCACAGCCGTCAATGGAGGTTGCGGACTACAGGAGTAAGTCTTTCGACTGTGGAAGCATGTCTCCGTCAAAACCTGCCTCGCTCGTAGAGACAGCCGCTCCAAAAGCGTCGTCTGCAAATGGAGTTACTGGACACGTGCCTCTGCTAGAAAGGAGGAGGGGGCCATTTGTAAGGCAGATATCTTTAAATATTGCTCCAGAAAGTCATCAGCCTCAAGTTAAATCGACTTCTTCGTTTCAGACAGCTCATGCTATGGATGTGCCCACAGTGCCATTGCACAGGCTGCAGACCTCCGGCAATTCTTCGGTGGAGTTTCCATCAAGTACTCAGCATTCACAGACTCACTCCAGGCCTCACGCGGCAATTCAGACTTGTAATCCTGTTAGCCTGTCTTCGGTTCAGCAGCCTCTAGATCACGTGTTGAATAATCAAGGACAGCCATCCTCGACGCATCAGCCTTCCCAGACATCGACTAAAACGTCAGCCCATGGGGCACAAGTGAGCACATACTCTTCTCATCCCGATGAAAAAAAGGATTGTTTTGCTCCAAAGTATCAACTTCAAGTTAAAACTTTACATATAGGTCAGCCATACTCTTCTAAATTGCAAAAAAATACTTTATCAACTCAGACTGTTCCAGGTCAAGTTGGGGTGGACCAGAATGCATCCTCCTTTGAGTTGCAGACTAAACTGTCTGACATGTCTAATCCATACTCTGTGCCTCCTCTGAAGCAAATTGTCCCTAATAACTGCAGCGGTCAAATACATCCGATTCCTCCTTTTGTGGTTCCCGTCCGTATTCACAGCAGCGTGCCATCCTATGGCTTTGCAACTGTTACACCCCTCCCTCACATTTTGGTGACCCAGGATCAGGTAAATCAGTCTGTTTGCAAAACAAATGTTGGGACAGTGCCAACGCTCGAAGGCAAAACTCAGCTGCCAAAATCTCACAAAGATCATCAGAGGACTTTGCCAAATTCATTTGAATTTGAAAATTCACTACCAGAAAGCGGAACCAGAAGTTCACCTTTGTCAAGCTCTCTGAATATTATTCAGAAAGTGCCAGTTAGTGGACTCTTCCCTCAACAAGAAGCTACAGCTTCCAGTAAACGAATGCTTTCCCCAGCCAACAGTTTAGATATTGCCATGGAAAAACAGCAAAAACGTGTGAAAGATGAGAGTGGAGCTGCCTGCATGACAGATGCTAGACCATTGCATTCGCTGAGCGTTAGATTGAATGACCCTACTAGTAAGCAAAAGAAACCAGTTTTGGTAAGACAGGTTTGCACCACAGAGCCCCTTGAAAATCACCTCTTAGATCCTGATGGTGTTGCACAGCATGAAAAAAGCAGCAAAGCGAGTACTTCAGACCTGCTGCTGCCTGACCGTCATTCATCTGACACTGGGGTTTCAGAAACCTTAAAGGAGTCACCAGAATCTGAAGACCTGAAGTCTTCAGCATCGCCAGTGTTTGTAGTTAGAAAACCGTCTGAATTGTCTCCCGTGAATAATCAGAGTTCTCTTGTCAAGGCTGTAAGTAGCAGCCAAGAAAGAAGGTCCCCAAGTAACAGTAATGAGAGCAAGCACATCAGTAGCCAGGGCCAAGCAAAGCCTGTGACTACCTTGGCTGCGATGAATGCAGGAGAAATGCAGAGGTTGTCGTTTCCAAGCCTCAAGACCTCAACGAGTTTTACCTGGTGTTATCTCTTGAAGAGAAAACCATTGCATCTGCTGCAAAACGATCAGAAAATCTCGGCCTATTCTACCTGGACCATTAGCCCCAACAATCCCAATCCACTTGGTTTGTCGACAAAGGTAGCTCTCTCCCTCCTCAATTCAAAACAAAAAGTTGAAAAACCGCTGTACACTCAAGCCAGAACTACTCATCCCAGATCCGATGTATTGGTCTATTCAAGCAAGTGGAAGAACAGCTTGACCAAGGTACTTAAGCTATTCTTGATGTATACTGGTCGTTTACAGAGGATGTGCTTTGGAAAATCATGCTTATTCATATTTTCGGGAATGTAAAATGCCTGACATGTATAGTCTATGTTCTTATTTATTTTAGTTATGCTGGATCAAAGTGCTAAAAAGATCTTAAGTAATTCTATTAAGAAACCTGTTCGTAAGGATTTATTGCTTTTCATGGAAATTAGTTCCTGGGTTTAAATCTGTTTATGAAGTGTTTATCGTGGCAGGAATGTGTTTGGCTATTTTTTAAATGCAAAGGGTAGGACAAAAATAGTTCCGATATAAATATTTTTTTTAAACGCTTTTAACTTGTAACAGGTTAATTTAAGACCATAATTGCGTATTTTGCCTTAAAAATCAGCTGGTATTTTCTGTTATAAAAGAGTGCTCAGCCTGAACAGGTGTCCATGGATACGCCGTGAAAATATTTTTCACCATCGCTGATCATCTAACTGTGAGAGGAGCAGTGAACCGTTTCCCTCTCTCCCACCTAGGTTAATCGGTGGTGTGAAATAATGACAAAAATAGCCAAGTTTAAAACAAAATTACAGCTGCCGTAAAAACACTGACAACTTCTTGGATCGATACAGCTCCAAAGATGACGTTGAATCTTGCGCAGTGGAATATACTCCGGGCAATGTCTGTGACCCACATAAAACACTACGTCATTCCAGAGTCAGACGTGGAAGAGTAAAGCAGTCGCTTGTCATTTCCGTAGCTGTCTCGGGGCTGCACACGTCTGCGGTCAGGATCTCACTCACCAGACAGTTTTGTTGTGTACAGGACCAAAGCTGTGCTGGTATGCACTGGATGTGGTGTTCCTTAGTAACTGGACCGCCTTTGTGAACGGGTGAAGGTGACTCTCTGCCCTATAGTATGGCAAGAGGTGGATGTGTCTATTTAACGGGTCCGGTACTAGCTTTTATTGTCCCATCTAGTGAAGCCGTAAAGCTTTCCGAAGAGAGCCTCAGCGTACAGCAGGGTTTCATGCACTTCTTTGCTCTTTGCTGTGTACACCGTGTGTGTGATGCTGAACTTTGGAGCTGGCAAAAATGGAGCGTTAGCCGTGGACCTCCCTTTCTCCAGAGTCCTTCAGGACATAGAAATCTTTTTTTGGGAGGGGGGCAGAAGCAATTGTAACTTGTCCTAATCCTGCAGCCTGTCATCGGCAAAACTTTCCAGGCATCGGGCTGGGAATCGGGGTCCGTAGGGCCGGCAGTCGCTCTAGAGGAGACATACCGCAGCCTTGGGAAAAGAGGTGTATTTCTGTGGATGCTGGGCGACAGAGGCTGTTGCTGTCAGCGGTCACCCTGGGGTGTTTCTGTGTTTGCTAAATGTTTTGCTAAGATACAGGGCCGTCAGTGGGCAAAAGAGCAATAGGATGAGAAACTGTGTAAAAGGAAGAAGTAGTTTCAGAATTACAGGAGGGGTCAAGAAAATAGGCTGAAACCCCTCAAGCCAAAAGAGCCTTAGAGTTAAACCGGGTCCTCCTGAAATCAGTGGGAGACTTTGCGAACATTTATATCGAGGGTCAAAACTTTATCTGTAGTGTTTCATGCAGAAAATACATAGAGGCTGCTGGCTTTGGGTTAGTGCTAGAACAGATTTGAGTTGTTGGTTCCATGTTAGCATGTCGCCTTTGCTTAAACCCATATTAACTTTTTCAGCCTGCTCCCTTAAACACTTCATGAGATGTTGGACTTAAATAGTGCTAAATTAAAAAAAAAAAAAAAAAAAAAAAAAAAAAAGACCACAAACAAAACAGGATTCGAAGATTTAGCTTTTTTTTATTGTACACAGTTGAACAATTCATTCTAAGGCAAGTCTCACATCGGTTGTGTCATTGACTCATGTTTGTTTTGTTTTTAAAGAACAGTGTACCAGAAGAAATTCTCTGATAACAAAGCTACTGTGTGCCTCTTGAAGAACAAATTTTGTCTACAAACAAATTCTATTTAGAATATAAATAACGGATAATAATATTTTGAAAAATATTTTGACAGCACCCTTTTAAACACTCCAGGAGTACTTAAATGCTATAATAGGCAGCTGTCAGGTACATTTACAGTGCTTCTGCCACAAAAGAACCACAGTTACTAATCTTTCTTCAGTCTTTCTTGCTGATGTTTTGAATGAGGCACACAAGCATGGGGAAAATGAAGAGTTCTTCAGCTCTGCTTGCGGCTGATTTACAGGTTTTACTCCGAGTCATTATGAAGGAAGAAAGTGCAGCGAGAAAACACCAATTAAAGTTTAATTGGCATCTCAGATCGTACAAGCAAGGTATAGGATATCAGAAATTAAAAATTTCAAAGACCTGATGTGACCTACCACCTCCAGAATTTGTCTGCTTTCCCTTTTGATGACTCAGGCAGCAGGATTTCAGCCACTTTCCAGGATGATGATGATGCCGTTACAATATACCTCTGTATTACCGGTCTCCAGTTAGACCTGGTAATGGAATAGCCAATGCCAACTCAGAAACTTCTTCAGAGGAGCCATGTTTAAAGAAAGCAAAATCTGAAATTCCTCCTTTGGTTCATGCCCAGTGATTCTACTGTTTTTTCTGGTTGAGACTGAGGATGGAGAACGTTGGAGGTCCTTTTGGAAATTAATATTCCATTGAAAAAAAAAAAAACACAAACAAAAAAAAGCCAACAAACAGATTAGCAAATAATTCTCAATAAAGTAGGTATTGATTTTTTGCTTAAAAGCGTGGTGTGGTCCTGAGTTCCTTCGGGAACCACAGTTCAGGTGGCAAGTTTCTGGGGGTTGTGTTTGCTCAGGTGGTTTGCACATTTTCGCCCTGACCTGATGGGGAGCTTTGAGTGCTACTGTAACCCAATTTATAAATAATAATAAAAACGCAGCACGCTTATGCCCCACCTCCTCTCTCGCAGTCGTAGCCCTTTCCAGAGTGATTTGGCGCATTCTGCTCGTGGGGCTACAGGTGTTGATCTCCTCACCAAAAATAAAGCCACTTGCTGAACTGTTCCTGGGTTTGCCCCCAGAACTGAGTCGTGTTTACAGAGATCTCATGCTGCTGCATAACTGCTACTAATGGCTGCCATGGAAAAAAAAAAGGCAGTTCTTTCAACAATAGACGCCATCGGAAATGAAGAGGCATATGAACAAAGTGCAGACAATAAGGAACCCTGGGACTTTGTTTGCTCTTCACAATTCACTGCTCAGAGGCAATAGGTGAAGTTGCCACGCTCCAGTGATTCAGAGGACAAACCACAAAATGTTATTGTGAGAGAAGCTCCTGGAATGAGTATAACACGTTAAAATGTAACAGGAGGTTCACCTGTATGGAAGGGGCTTATTTTATCTCCTCTCCTTGCTCTTTCTATTTTATTGTTTTGTTTTATTTTATTTATTATTATTTTTTACCAGTTTTCCTCACCTGAAATCACTGGTGGTGTATCAGGAGCCCTTTCTTAAGCCCCCGCGTTGATCTTGGCTTCCCACTCTGAATCGAATCAGTAATGTGTACAGTATTCCAGGGTGAAGATTTTCAGGCAAGAAAAGGCTGAAGAATGGAAAGTTTCTCCTAACTGGAAAGCTTTCCTTTCTTGGATGATGTGCCACAACAGCCCAGCTCACCACTGGAAAGTAGTTAAATGCAGAAGATTTTTATGTGTAAACTAGTAAAAGTTTTAAAGATATTAAAAACATTTTCCTCAAGTGGCTATGTGCCAATGGGAAAAAATGTCTAATGAATATTAAAATCTGAAATTTATAACTTTGATGATTCAGGCTGCGAGCATGTTTTTTTTCCAAGGGATGTTGTAAAGTACCAGAAGTATCTATTGAACTCTGGTCTCTGAGCAGCCCTAAGGGCAGGGTTTTTTCCAGTTTTATACCAGTAATTGAAGACAGTGGAGTTAAATTGGAGCAAAACGAGTAAAGTAGAAATGAATCATGATCCTTGTCTCTATGGGAGAGAGAAGACTGTGTTAGAAATGGAAGGCATAAGTAATCGTGGAGAGGAACATTTTACAACACTGCCATTTTTCTACCCTTTCCACCAGTACGTGTGGGGTTTTGGGGGATTTTAGGTGAGGTACGTTAAAAGATTTCCACATAAGAAACCTGTGCCTCCTTAGAGCCTGGCTGGTCTTTAAAATTTACAGAGGATCCAGGATCAATTTGGAATTTTTAATAAAAACTAAAAAGGCTGCTTTTTTCATTATCAGTGAGCATTTCTGTAGATTTTTGACACACAAACTCAGTGTTTCTATTAGAGCATCTCTGTGATAGCGGTGTTTTGCATTTTTAAGACTCTGAAACAACTGCTAAAATAGCATATAACCAGTAAATTAAAGTACATCGGTGGGAGGCAGATAGTAATTTGAACACCTATGTTAGACTTTCTTATCTCTGTACATAAATGTTTGTGTTAAAAAAAGGGGGGTGTAGAATCCAGGGGTATTTGGTCTTTTGTTACTTTTTGCACTCTGTAAGCTTTTGTGAATATACAATATATTACAACGCAGTGTCACCATAGCTTGGATAACAACATGAGACAAATATTTCTTTTTCCTTTGTCTTTTCATTTGTGAAAATTAAATCTGGAAAGAATACTTAGTATTTAGGGTTGAAAGCTCAGGCACTTAAAGATTGCATTATTCCAGCTATTTATGTGGTTTTGGGCTTATTGCACATATTCTGTATTTTCCACCACTCTTTTCCTTGTTAGATTATACATGCCACCTTGTTACTCTTTGTTTGCAGTGGAAACAAAAGCAATTCATGTCCCAGGTAGTGTATAGGCACTACAACATGCTTGGGTTGCAATTTGCTAGAGTAAGTTCCACATCTGATATTTCTCATCCAGAACATCATCTCCTTTCACCTTGTGTGAATGCTGTTAAAACATGCAGGGTGAAATTTCTTTCTTCCTACACACAGGCAGAGCTGTCATGTATGCTTTGGTAGAACTGCTCAGTTAATTTGAAAATTCAGCCTGAATCAATCAGAGGGATGCGTGAAAGCGTACGGATTGGAGTAGTGCTTGCAGCCTGTGCGGATTCCTAGGGCTTTGAATGGAGCAGGAAGATGCTTTTCCTCTGATCTCTGTTAATTCCTCATCAGCCACATGGAGGACTCTGGGCAAGGACAGGGCATCAGAGTGATGTCACCCTTCAATATACATAATGACCAGTGTAATTTATCAGTCATTTTAAGTCAGCGCGTGAAGTCACTCCTCTTGCCAAAAATTCACAAGCTTACAGCATTAAATTTTATAATGAGTAGAAAACACAAGGCCAGACTTTTTTTCTCAAATCATTTTATTCACTTATCAATATGAGCAAATGTGGTAAGCGTGCCAGCTACGTGGGTAGAACAGTTTATAAATACAGTAGCAATAATTGCAGGCTAATTGGATCATTGCTTCATTGTTGCCCATTTTATAAATATACTAGACTTGGAAGGAGTCAATTTTAATTGGCAAATGTTGGGGGAACTCATCCTCCTTTAAAATAAAAAAAAGGTTCCTTAATTAATAATCAGGGGAAATGGAGAAACGTAGTTTTCTTCTGCTGGACAACCGGTACGCATGTTCATGTAATTTGACCTGGCAGTGGGAGTTAAGTGTGGAGTCCTGCCTCGGAAGGGTTCTGGAGCCCCTGTTAAAAACCTCACCAAACTGGGAACAGTCAGTTTCCACACCTGCAGCCGTGGGATGGAGAGCACTCAGGGAAGCGCCCCTGCCCTGCTGTGGTAGACACCGGGCAGCTAGAGCTGGGAATGGGCAATCGCAACATCAGGACTTGAGCAGTGAGGAAAAAGCATGAATAACTGATTGTGCACTAAAGTTTCCCTCTTTTTGTCAAATGCGGGGAGGGCAGTGTATCGTGCAGCCGTAGGGCCCCGTCTGTATGGTCCAGATGTTGCATCAGCAAAGCTGTAGCTGTTGAGGAAGCAACTGGGCTTCACTGTAAGCATCTTTTCTCTGTAGAAGGGCTACCTGTGAGCTAAGACATGTCACCTTCACCTTCCCTGAAGAAGGAAGAGGCATCTCCTACTGTAGATTTGGAGCACTCCTGGTTTCCTACAATGCTGTAATCTCCATCTCGATTTGCCAGTCCACAAATATTCAATGCATAGTAGAGAAGTTGTTTAGCAAAAGATATTTCATTTCATGTATCTCAACATTTTTTTTTAATTAGTTATTATAATTGTGGCTTTTATGCTGCTTTTATTCATCATAACTTGCAGGTTTGAATGGTATATGAAAGATACTAATTTTAATGATGTGCATATCTCATTTTCTTTCAGCGAGCATTAAATAGAAAAAAATTGACTGCAACTGAATTCAGCAATAAGGAAAACTCCGAATCAAGCACTGAGCATGATAAAGAAAACTCCTTTGTCAAAACTGAACCAAGAAGAGTTAAAATATTTGATGGAGGGCAAGTATTGTACTTTGTATACTAGATATCGTTGTGAAGATATTTTTTCCTTGATTCTAGACTTTGCAGAGATGTTGCTTCCTGTTCGATTTATTTTAAACAACGGTTCCCATACTGTGGTCTGTGGATGTTGGTTTATGTTTCCAAGAAAAATGGAAAGTCATCAGAAGCATGGAGCCATGAGGGTTACACGGGGGGGCAGTGAAATAAAGAACAGTAGGCAGTGCAATTCATTTTTTTTTTTTCCAAAGGACGAACATGAATCAGCAGTAAAGGCAGTTAGATACAGCCATGGATGTAAATTCTTTTCCTGTATTTCTCTTAAGTGATAAATAATACCTATTCTGCAATGACGCTGTGTAACTGTAGCCAGAGAGGGTATAGTCCAGGGGCTAAGCAGCAGACTGCGGTGCAATCTCTGGCAGTTCACTGTGGCATACACAGATTGGAGAACTCCTGATGTGAAAAGTGCCATGGAAATATTTACTGAGAGTCCTCGTCCCTGCACTGTAATTCATTAAATCGGTTGCCTGATACGAATAACAGTTGCTTTAGCCACAGCACTGTGCCATGTACAACATCTTATAAAACAGGTTTTTTTAGTAGAAAAGTGCCAATGACAAAAATGGTGCATATTTTATTATTCCCATAGTTGGTGGCGGGCTCTAGAGCTTTCCATTTATTGTTTCCCGGTTTGAATCCGGTCTAGGCCAGCAGTTTAGATAGTACCAGCTGCCCAGGTAAAACACTGCTACGTGTCTCTGCTCAGATCCAAGTATTTCAGGGACCAGGTGACAAAAGCTAA
Source organism: Dromas ardeola (assembly GCA_013398915.1). Classification (NCBI taxonomy): domain Eukaryota; kingdom Metazoa; phylum Chordata; class Aves; order Charadriiformes; family Dromadidae; genus Dromas; species Dromas ardeola. Next base: position 103,446 of record VYZM01004900.1, read on the forward strand.
AGCACAACCTTTGGCATCCTTCAGCAGAGATCTGAAGGGTGTAGTTGAATCTGAACGACTTTTTCCATCTAGAGACAGTCCCTGTAAGCTGAGAGTCCAGAGCACGTCGATAGGGAATTTTAAAGACTTTCCCATTGTTGTAATGAATGTTGCTCCTTTTCTGCATCCAACGCAGACCCTCAAAGATGCTCTTTTAAAGCTTCCTCACAGTGCCTAAACCCGCTTCCAGGAACTGATGCTTTTAAAAAGTATGTTCCTGTGTTGCGAAGAGGAAATCTGAAATATGTTTAGTGTCAAATGGTACCTTTATTAAAAAAGATACGCCGTTATTCCTAAACAAGTCTATGATTACCTACTGAAAAATCTAGATGTGAGCTGAACAAATAAATGGGTAAGTTGAGCAGAAAAAGAGCACGATTGGCTTTGTCAGTCCTTCATTTTTATATATAATTTTTAAAATTCTGGCAGATTATGGTTTCTAACGAAAATCATTTTCCCTTTACAACTAAGTGCCTTACTCTTATGGTACTGTTACTAGGTACAAATCAAATGAAGACTACGTGTATGTTCGAGGGAGAGGGAGAGGGAAGTACATCTGTGAAGAATGTGGAATACGTTGCAAGAAGCCCAGCATGCTGAAGAAGCATATTCGCACACATACCGATGTCCGTCCTTACCATTGCAATTACTGCAACTTCTCCTTCAAAACTAAAGGTAGGAGCGCTTTTCAGTGTGTGTTTTCCCCCTTTTTTCTTTCTACTTTGAAGTATAATTCTTTTCTTCTCACATTTGGCTGTTCCTAAGCTAAATAAGTTGCTTCTCTGTGGAGTTTTATTGTCTAATGCTTCAAATATTTGTAGTTTCTGATTTCCTTCTTTTTCCTTTGTCTTCTCTATGTTTATTCAGATAATCACATCTTTATATGAATGAACTATGTGGCATGCCACAGTGGGTGAGAAATTGGAGTGGAAGAGGGAAATCATATGGGAGTATGATTAAAGTTAGGTGAGGTGAGCTGGTTAGCTGCTCATCCTAGGTTGGGATGGGAACACAGAATTTTAAGTCCCTAGCAGTGATCTTTTGGAGGTATGACATTGACATATATTGTACTCCTATTAGCACTCAACTAATTGCTCTGGGAAAGAAATTGGCCTTTATTAAATTACTATATTAAAATGTTTTCAATACCCTTGAAGGACAAGGTTCACTTTCCACTTGACCTTCTGAGACCCAAAGATGGACCCCTACTTTTCAAAACTTGTTACACCAGATACTTAAATGCATCCTAGTTTAAGCAGCCAGTATATTGAACAGTAGTAGGTCCAGGATGCAAAGTGAAACAGACAGAAGTTCACAGCCAAAATACTTTCAGCGAAAAAATTCTAAGCAGTAAAATTTTTCTTGGCTTTGAACGCATTTAGCAATAATCCCCACAGCTGTAACCTCAGAAACATTTGTATTTTTAGTGGGTTTGAGACTGCTCAACACAAGAAATAACCCAGTGCTGCAGAAAGTGGGATGGATAATCTTTAGATGTGTCAAAACCTATCGCTCCATCCTGGCACACTGGGTCATCGTGTTGCCTTTAAGAGGAAAGGCCAGAGTGTGAACCCAATAAATCCTGATGGTGGTTTTTGCAGAGTAGGCGTGCTGGCCAAGTCCAAGGAATTAAGTTCTGCCCATTTGAAATTCTCCCTGGTTTCAGTTGTGGCAGATACTTGTATTCGCTTCCTCTTCTGCAGTTGCTGTGCCCGGCTGTTGTCATTACTGCTGGCAGAGTCAGTCACACAGTTGGGTTCTTGATGTTTAGTCAACCACCCTTCATGAAAGGACAGTGTGGTTTCATGTAGTATGTAAAGCTGGGAAATGTGCTATTTGTGAGTCAATATAGACATATAGCTTCATAACAATTATTTCAAAATTTGGGGTGAACTCCTAGCTTTATTTCAAAGCAGGAACGAAGTACTCCATAACTATAGAAGAGTCACCATTTCACCCATCGTAATTTCTTCCATTTGAATGCCTCAAAGAAACAGGTTTTTGAGAGACAATAGGAAGTAACTGAGCAGTTACTTGTAATAATATACATTTCACAAATACCATCATTTACAGATCTCTGATCTGCTCTTAACCTTTTTTTGATGATGTTCGCCATATCTTTTTTTTCGAAGGAGAAGGGGAGAGCAGCCTGTGGGGCCTCTCAGCAGTTATGCATTCACTTTTGAAATTCGGATAGAATATGTTCTTGCTCTGATTTTGAATAAAATTAATCTGTTTGTTTAGGTCGGCAGTGAAAATGATTACACTAAAAATAGAATGTGTTAAATACTAAAAGACCTGCGAGGTAGAAACGTCGGTTTCACACGGTAGTTTTCTTTCAACATGACTTTGAAGACTGGATCAGCCTTTTTTATACTTTGCCATAAACAAACGGGGGATCTTTTACACCAATGCAAAATACATCATCATCTAGGATTTCCATCCTATTCTATTTTATCTCCATAAAGAACTTCATGAAATGTAGCCAGAGAGCTAGTGGTGTTCTGGTGGGTGAATCTGCCGCAGCCCTTGACAGCTCGCATTGAGGGGCGAGATCCTACCAAGTGTGAAATCAAATTGTACAGGTGGTTGTAAATGTAGCTGAATAAGATATAGACATGTTGAGTGTATATCTGTATAGTCACAGAGCAGTTCATTTTTTTCATTTTTTCTTAAGGAAATTTAACAAAACATATGAAGTCAAAGGCACATAGCAAGAAATGCATGGATTTGGGAGTCTCGGTAGGCTTAATAGATGACCAGGACGGAGAAGAAGAATTCGGTAAGAAATAAAAATCGTCTTTCTTTACTGCATTTTTGTATTTATTTTGCCACCCCAGTTTCTTACCTTTTCTTTTCCAAAGCTTTTAAATTCTTGTACAGGGAACACATACAGAGATAAAAATCTTAGAAGCTAGTCCAAGGGAGTAAGAAATACTGGGAAAACCTTCACCAAAAGAAATGGCAAGCATATGCTAAAGATAAATTGCTGCTGAATTCTTCACAAAGTGTTATGCAGTTTAACTTTATCAGTTTCACAGATAAATATGAGAAGACTGAAAATACCAGAAAAACAGCTGTTCGCCTAGGAAAAAATATAGTCAAATGTAGTGTTTCTTTGAAAATAGTTGTGCATGAAATTGTCAAAGTTTTGAGACGCGCTTTTCATAAAAATAATATCATTAACATGCCACCCAAATCACAAATACGTTGCTGAGTGCTTTGCGAGGAAGCTAATCATCTTCCAGTGTGGAGTTCTGTCCTCCTTCACAAATAATTGGGCATAAATCAGCAGATATAGCTCATTTAGAAATTATGAACATTTTTCAGCTTGACCTGTTCCACTTCTCCATTAGTGATGAGAGTGTTATCAAAATGAATGTATTTGCTAATAATTGGAATTCGGCACTTCCCGCATCCCGAGGTGGCTCTGCTGAAGAGGAGATGAGATGGAGGACAGTCAAAAAGCAACAAACTGGGTTCACACGAGTTTGGCTCAGCATGATAAGAAAGATGTAGCTGCCCCAGACCCAGTGAGGTGGAGGACAGGGTTGCGCATTTGGACTCTGTTTCAGATCTCGGCATGTCTCCGAGCAGTAGCGGCATTTTCTCCGTCCTCCCGTTTCTCAGCAGGGAGATGAGTCCTGTTGCCTTGCCTTGTTGTATTTTTCTTCCTTCAGTGGAATAGTTTATTAGATTGCGGATGAGGTTTTGAGAAAAGAAAGCAGTGGGGATCTTTATTTAAACAGTAAAGGGCAAGAAAGATGAATGCACTTGCTCCCATATGACAACCGCTAGCAGAATAAATGAATGGGCTTGAAGCTAATTCTAAATAATGCTGGGAATATGACTCAGCTGGTATGATTCAGTAGTGCGCTAGGTACAAAGAAAACCTGCATTTTCCTTTTTTTGGCATTCTTCGATAGATTCCTTTTTGGTAAGCTAAAAAACACGTTCCCCTTTGCAATTTGAGGTAGCAAATAAATAACACAGAAGATAAGTGGCAGTACAAATTACTGTCCTTTTCTCACAGAGGAACGGTTTTCATTAACATTTTCAGCCTTCACATGACAGAAAAATCGTTGCAACTTTTTTAAGCAGTGCTCTGTAGCTTTCGGCATTTTGTTTTGTTTTACAAACTACAGCTGAACAGGTACTTCCCTTTACTAGGAACTGAAAACATTTTACTGGTTGATAAATCGATATTCCCTATTGCACACATTAAAATCTGCATTTGTAGTGATATGTAATGGGAAATGTTTCAAATGTTAAAAGAATTATCGGTAACACCCGGTAGAAGTAAGCAGTTTCAAACATTTGTTGAAAGATAGCTTTTCTTTGGCTTTAAGACTATTTAATTGAGAAGGAGAGAGAGACTCTGTCTTTTTTACATAACGTGTACGGGTGTGTGTAACCATAGTATAAATATATTATATATTCCCTGAAATAAGTTCTTTGTTTCAGCACAGTAATTACTTAAGAAAATAAATACTCTATTTTGGAAAGAAAGCAAGACAAACATTCAACAGGATTTGCCACATAATCCATGAAACGTTTCCAGAAATTTAATTTTAAGACTGCAATGTTTTTTTGGGCTGGGTTGTTTTGGTGGGTTTTTTTCCAAATAGAGCAGGTAACACTTCTTTCTTTAACTAAGAACCCCAAAACAAAAAGCAACTTGGTGATAAAATCCCTATCGCCTCTAAACGATCTGGCTCAGGTACCCATAGCAAAACCAGCTGTGCAGCACAAAGCTCAGCCCAAAAGTCCCATCCAAGAAGCAGGATAATTAAGCCCATGATAAACACGCGTTTGCTGGAGCCAAACCAGTCCAGCCTCTCCGGTTGCTGCCTAACAGAGTGCATTTACAAGTATCTATGTAAATTCAATGAGTAACTGTACACTTTAAAAATGCGGTTTCATCTCTCAGCTCACCTAGTTATACTTGGAAGTATTTCTCATGATAATTCAGAAACTTGCTTGTTGGCCCATTTTTAAGGCAAAGAGTCAGGAGGGGAAAAAAAAAAGGTGTGAAGTATTTGCATTCATGGCTTTTCAAACGTAGGTGGTTCTGCTGCCCTCTCTGAAATCCTGTACATGCTAATTTTTTGGCTACCTTTGAATGTGATTGAATATATTTATTTTTTTGAGGAGTCTAGGCAGTCCCAGTTAACAAAGCGGCTTCGACCACCTCTTTGGCTGCCCCTTCCCCAGGGAAGCGAAGCAGAGCTCGCGTTTGGGGCAGCACCTCTAGGGACAGCCCTGCCAGCAGTATGTCACCCACGAAGGAAAACGTGATGGGCTTTGGGTATTGAGCTGCACTTATGGCATTACATCTTCGGCCCTTTCGCCCCTCCTCCCTCTGGCATGCGGTCGTGGCGGGTTTGTGGCGGGTTTCCTTTTGGTGCTTTAAAAAACAGCGTCTTTGAACGCGTACATTTTTCACTCCAGGAGTTGCGTGGTGGTTAAAAATGACCTCTTTCTTAGAGAGTGGTCTGCCCAGTCCCATCTCTTTCCTCAGCTGGAAGGCAATGTGAGATGATGTAGAGGAAGGTGCAGAAAATCTGATAAGAAATAATTATGACCTCAGAAAGAAATTTTCTTCTTCCCCTAGGCCATGTGAGATTGACCTGTTTCCTGATCCAGAGAATGCCTGTCTGTCAGTCTCTTAACTAATTTGTTATCCGAACGCTTGGAATACTGATTATTCTTACGGCAATAAAAACATCTACACCTTTGCTTAAAGTAACTAAGCTGTATGTCTTCCACCAGCCTTCGAATTGGAGAATTAGCCAGAAACTTAACAGCCACCAATCTTTTATTTCCTAAGGAATTTGCTGGTTCTGTTTTTATGTAGTTTTTTTAAAGCATAGGCAAACACAATTATTTGGATATATAATTTTTTAGATTCATATGAGAAGTCAGCGTCGACCTGAGAGCAGTACAGATTAATAGTACACGTGGATTGAATAAGGAGTGCAAAATTGTGGACAGTCCTGAACGCAGGCACGGACACACGCACACGGAGCCTGGTTTGTCAGTAATCTGAGAAGCTGAAATTTTGTTGTGCTGTGGCATCTAGGAAAAAAAGAGAGAGATGCTTTCTAGCTGAGACTATATGTGATCAGAGCTTTTAACATAGCATTCTTTGTATTTGGACTTGTCATCATTTGGGTATTAGTAAATACTTTCTGGCCTGGCTTTTTGTATTCAAAACCATTCCCTCATCCATTTATCTTTCATCTTCTGCTCTGTGGAATGTTCTTGTCACCAAAATACAGGGTTACAATGTAAGGAATGTTAATATCTGAATTAAATTGTCAGATGAGGTGAACTGTTTAGTGTGACAGACTGCAACTGGGGATATCCTCCTCGGCCATGTTCACCCAACATTTTGCTATGCAGTCTTAAAAACAAGAATAATTTGTCTTCGAATTAGAACAGTTATGAACTTTAAACCAGTAATATTTCATATGTAAGCTAATGTATGAATGGTATGGTACGCCTGAGTAAACTTGCACAAGATAGTTATTTAATAATGAAATCAGTAGATGGGCAGGACTTATTTAAATAGTCTCTGCAGAGAAATTTTATCCAAAAATATTCATTACTTTACCAGTGAAAAGACCTAATAGTAAGTTTCAGATATGTATTTTTATATATATATATGCGCGCACACACATATATATAAAAAAAACCACTTTCATTTTCTCCAGTATTAAATAAACCCTTCTAAAGATACAATGGTTTGAAGTTATTTAGCTATATATTAACTTATAGTAGATCTTAAGTGAGTTTCCATAGCTCTTCATTAGCTTAATCATGACTCAGTCTGTATGTGTTTTCACTGCACCTACATTTTCGGAGTGAAAATAAATGAAAATCCTTGCAATAATATCCTCCATTTGCAAATAGAATGGAAGACTGGTTCTGTATAACTTATGCATAATATTTTTAAATTCTTTTCTTTTTTTTTTACTGCCTGTGTCTGATCTTCAACTAGATGTACATTAAGCGTGCTGAAGCCCTACACACCTACAGCCTGGGAACAGGGTTGCTAATGCTAGGGTTGATTTACAATGTACAGGTTATCCAGGAAGGTTTAGGTGTAAAAAAATCTCTTCAAAGAAGCAGAGATTACTCTTACTTTTTTTGTTAGTTTTATTTTGTTACTTTCCATGCTCTCAGGAATGAAAGTCAAAAGCCCAGAGTTGTTTTTTTTCATTTCTGAGGAGCACTGGCTATTACCAGTCTGAATTTAACCCAGTAGATGTCACTGTGAGTCCTGTTTGATGGTGATGAGTAGTGGACAGTAGCTGAAGCGTGACTGAAATCAGTCGAGTAAAGCCTATGAGCAGACCTAGAAGGACAAGGAGACAGCAAGTTTGGGTATAGATGCTCGTGATGTTTCACAGTACTATGTTTATCCTTACTTTTTAAAATTTGTTTAAATGGTTGTGGAATGGTCTATTGCAAGACTAATGCAACAGGTGAAAAAGGCAAGTCTAAGTTTGTAATTGTTGAGAAAAACACGTTGATGACTTGATTACTTTCAAGTTTATGCTAACATGATGACAGACTGAAAAAAATTTCTGCCTTTGTTGCTGTAGTATGGTTGGGGTTTTTCTTGAGTTTGATGGGGAATAAATAATATAGAACAGACACTTTATTATTAAATGCTTTCATGTAGATAGTAATCCATAACTGAAGATGCTTCCACAATTTGAGGTGATAAACGCTGCTTTGAATTACTCAGGTGCTAAAACCCAATAAATTTAGTAAATTAAAATTTAAATGCGAATAGACGGTGAACAGACCAACAGATACTTAGTAAGCTATGTCTTTAATCTGTAGAAGAGCTAATAGTGATGCCCATAGTTATCTATGTAACTGTCCATTTGCTTAGGAACGTGTAAAACTTCAGCAGTCTGGGCTTATATTTTCAGTTCTTTCTTGTCTTCCCGCCAATGAAAGAATGAAAATTAACGTTTTGCTCTTGATGTGAAAATCTACCTAAATATGATTCAGTTATAAGCAAATACGATTAAGTTATAAACCGCTGAACTTGATCACTGGATGTGGTGCAGAAATTGCTAAGTCTGTAGCGGGGTCTGATAAGTCAGGTCATGTGATGGACTAATTAGTGATAATATCACAATTAAAAGTCGTAAATTGAGATTATGAAGAACCTTGCTAATGCTAGTATTGATTTACAATGTACAGGTTACCCAGGAAGGCTTAGGTGTAAATAAGATCTTCAAAGACGCAGAGGTTACTCTTACTTTTTTGGTTAGTTTTATTTTATTATTTTCCATACCCTTGGGAATGAAAGTCAAAAGCCCACAGTACTTTGCAGTATGATGATAATTAGATAACTGTTGTTAAAATCATGTACAGTAAGGATTCCTGTAGGAAAAAAGCTTTTAAAATAAAGTACATAGAGAGACCTATTTCAGTTAACCTATTTCAGTTAATTCATAGCATCACAACTGGAAAAAGCAGTTCGTGGACTTCAAAGCCCCAGGTGCTTCCCTCACTAATGGACATATTAGGATGCTGATAAGACCAGCTAATGCTATTGCACTAAAGAACTTGAAGCTTTTTCTTTCCCTGCTTTGAGGTAAGATGTCAGTATGGCAGAGCCATAGCCAACAAGCTCACCAACACCACAGACACAATACCGGGCTGATGAACTAACTGAGGACTGGCAACAAAATAAATGAAGGACTGAGGTGATTTTTGCCCATGATTTGTATACGCTGACTTCAATACCTAGGATTAAAAACTCGATTTTATTAAATATGATTATAGCTGGCATGTGAGCAAAATCTCCAACCAAAAGTCGTGTCCACATTTCTATTATACCTTTATTTCCAGCTGTTCCTAGTTTTTGTAGAGCTCATGTCTGTAGCCTAAAGGTGCCCTTTCTCCTGTGAAGTCCAGGAAGAAGAAAGAATCTTGCTAAGGGTTTAAAAGGAAAGATTGCAACAGTTGACAGAGGATGAGAGACATTCCCTACTCTTCCAAAAACACTCTTTATAAAAGAATGAGGCAGTCTTGTAAAATGGTGAAAGTTACAAATTTGAAAGAGAAGTAGCTTTCATAAAGCAGAACAGCCTTCACTTAATAGCGTGAAAACTTTTTTCCTGTTTTTTTCAAGAAAAAACAACTGTGAACTTTCATGCCAAAAGCCATTTCCCCATATGCTAGTGGCCTTTAAATTTATGACACATCCTTCATTCTAAAATATCCCACACTGCTTTACAACCTCACACAAAGTTAAACACAGAAGTCGTTTTGTTCCCTTTGGAAATTGAGTCAGCTGTAGTTATATATATATGAGCTACATAAGCATATGGTTATAATTGTGCATAGTTTAAGATAGGAAGCGAAGAATTAATTTTTCCCCAATTAAAACTGCAAGGGAACTTTAGTAGGCAGCGTACCATTACTAAAATGGATGGGGGCCAATACTAGTTGGTTAAGGAGACAGTGCTTCAAAAAGAGTCTTTCACCACAAGGAGTGGCCACGGCCTCAGCTCGATGCCTCATTTGGAGAAGACCCGTAACCTGCCCTGGTCTTCCACCGCTTGAAACTCCAGCATCGGGTCCTCTCGCAACTCCGCTGATTTACAGCAGTGCTTAAGCGGAACACTAATTGCAAAAGCTTGGGCACCTGTTGTTTCAGCAAACATGCACACAGGTAAAAAAGCCAGAGCAGAGCGTTCCTTTGTGCATTGCTGGAGCGAGCGAGTCAGGAATGGGTTTTTTTTTTTTAATCTGATGTTTCGAAGCGGTGTGGGAGTAAGGGAACCACATTCATCGCTGTCACCTCGCCTACGCTGCAGACTCTGGCTCCAGGTAACCACACTTAAATAGAAGCTGGCAAATACACAAAGGGTGGAGGTAAACAGGGAAACAATAGAGGGAAATGATATCCCATGGAGTCCTGCATGTAAGGAATCTGTGTCCCACACACAGTTCCCCTTTACCTTTCCATGGTTTTATTCTGGAAAGCCGAGACGTATGCAGATTGCTTTATAAGCAGCATTTGCTAGTAAATCCTGTAGAGTTTTTAAATTTATTTGAAAAAAGATAGTTTCATGTTATAAATCAGGGCATTGTTTAAGCGTATGTTTTCCTTGCTTTACAAACGTGACAAGTCAGTCTAATCACTTCAGGTAGTTTCTCTTGCCAGGGGAGACAGTCATTGGTGATTGACATCAGCTTTCACAGAAAATGTGATTCATGTGGAGAGAGGGATAAAAAGGAAAAGAAACAGTAGGATTTGCCAGAGAATAGTTACGTGATGTTGGTAAAGACACCAAAGTTAAGAGGGAATCCGGACCGAAATCCAAGATTTTGCAATGCCCCATACATTATTTAGAGAGTTGCAGGAAATGTATGGGTCACCCTTTAGATGTAACGCATAGAGGAGTCTTCGAGATCTGTTAAAGAGGCACTGAGGGAAATTATTTCCATTCAGAAATCAAACATATGTAGAGGTTCTAACGTTTTAGATGTGTTTGCTTTGCAAATTAATAATAAAGAAACACTGTGTGAAGAAGAGAAATGACAGAAGTATAGAGAAAAAAAATGTTTAATAACTCCATGTGGTTTTGTTAATAATATTTTCAACAATCCTACTTGCCATATTTTTGGAATGGACCATACCAAATTAATTTTTCCACTAAAATGTATTTTCTTTTTTGAACAGCTTTGTCTGTAGATGAGAATTATAAATGAAGACTATTGAAAATTCTAAAAAATATTTTTTCTAGCATCATTCCAATGACCTGGAGGATTTGGGGTACTTTTAATAACATGTCAGTTTCAGGCCTGCTGTAATAAACATAGAAACTGTATAGTTTCCATATTTAGTTAATGTACAAATTACTGTGCAGGCAAAGAGGGGCAAAATCATTATAGAGGGATTTTTTCAAAGAAGCTATTAGTCTCGTTCCTAATTGCATTGCTCATTTGAAACCATAAGGGCCTATAGTGGTGAGTAACTTATTGAGAGGTAGCTCAATTAAACCCATTTACTTCACCTGGAGTTCAAGATGCTTATTTTGGTTTTGGTAACGTAGCAGCCTGAGGTATTGATAATACATTCAAATTCTTTTAAGGGTCTGATTTTTTTTCAGAATCGTTCAGTTTGATGGTAAGTTGCTGTGTAGATTTCCCTAGAATAGGATCTCTGAGATTTTAACTAAGCAGCCATTATTGCTTTTGCAGAGCCAAATGATTTTTATGGTGATATTTTTTTTGGACAGCTCAGCAGACAGACCTTTAATCGAATATAAAATATTAGTGCATTCAAAGCGTTTTGTCTTTTATAAGATATGATCCCAGACAGTCTGGCTTGGAATCAGATACAGCAGATGGGATTTTCTGTCTCTTTACTAAAGACGATTCTTTCTTTCCAAGTTGTGATATAAAAGAAGGTGAAAAGCTGCAGTAGAGCTGTATTTTGTAGAGAAATTTACCACTAGACAGCAGCTTGGCTTTAAGACTTGAAGTCAGGAGGGCTTCTCGGTGTGAGCAAAGTTTCGTGCATAGGTAAGTTTTGATAGGATTAGGGCTTTCTTGCCTCCTAGGACACCTTTCAAAACATTAGCGCAAAGTGAAGAAATCTGGTAAGGTCTAATTTTGGTCTCTTTTGCCTGTTAACGAGACAGATTCCTGACTAACAGCCTCCAGTCTTTCTGTTTGCATCCTTCAAAAACCTTTGCAGCAGTGATTCATATTAGGTACAAGGACACCCACTTATGAGTCAGAACCAGCTAGAGAATATCCCACTGCTCAGGTTGGCAGGCCGGCTTCGTATGTCATCACTGGGAACTTAATGAACCAGGAATCTGCTCACTTCTCCCCAAGCAAAAGAGTGAAGGGTGACTTTGAGCAAATGGTTATAAATGGCTTAAAAGAAAACAGCCAAATCCAGAAGGTTAAAAACAACACGGAAGCAGAAAGTGAAAGATCATGTAGCTGTATAATTAAGTATGTACCCTAGAAAATAAAACCAAAAATTAAAATCTTCCCTGTTCCTTTGATGCGATCAAACGTGACTGAAAAATGCACGTGACGTGTGTTTTTGGTGTTTCTAATTCCTCCCTCCCATCTCCTCTCCCAGTCAGTCCAGGACCTCCTATTGGCTTACCTTCTAATTCCCGCTTTTGCAGGTGAGAAGCAAAGATTTGGCTATGACCGGTCAGGGTATGATGTGGAAGAGTCTGATGGTGCGGATGAAGATGAAAATGACAATGAAGATGATGATGAAGACAGTCAGGCTGAGTCAGTCCTATCCACAACCCCCTCGGTGACGGCCAGCCCTCAGCATCACCCCTCTCGACATGGCCTGCAGGACACCCCCAGCGCTGATGAAGACATCAGGCTTCCAGACTGTTTTGCTGGGGTTCACACGGACTCTATGGATGGTCTGCCAAAAGCACTGCTGACGAAGATGACGGTCCTTAGCGCAGTGCAGTCGGTTAGCAGGACCTCCAGGTCACCAGCAGAATTCACCCATCAGGAAGCACATGAGGATAAAGCCCAGGAGAGAGGAGCGGGTCCCCACAGTGCTGGGGACGTGGCTCCTACGTCTCCAGGTCGCCAGATGTCTGTGGATTACCCCGATCCAGAAGCAGCCTTGGGCCACTCCATACTATCAACTGCATCTCTTACAAAGGTAGGAGTGTCTGACTCCGGGGGAGAGAGCGGGATTTTAAATCCTCCTTTTAAAGATCTTTTTGGAGATTTTTCAAAGATCAAAATGTTTGCCCTTCCCTTCATTCTTAGAGTTGTTGGCTGATGAGTCATTAAGAGAGTTGAAAGTAAACGAAGCACAGATGTGTAGGACTCTAGAAACAACGATGATGTAGGAACACTGTCAAATTCTTAGTTTTGATTGTAGTCTCCCTGAAAGGATTAATTGTAGTATGGTTGTTTCAGCTGAAGTTTGGAGCTGGTAAATTGTATTTCAAATAAGAAGGGATATAACAGGTATGTAGAATGAACATATGGTGGTGGTTATGAAGTTTTCAGAGGAAAGTGGTAGGACTCAGAAGCCATTTTACTCTGAAATACGATGATAGAATCATTGGTAATTCCCAAGGGAAATTAATCTAGTCCCAAAGGCTTTTGCTTTATCACTATAACAAAATTGTGCAATTGCTTATCTCTCCTCCAAATATGCTTGGTAGTAGAATTAGAAAGAGCACCAGATGTTCAAGGAAACCAGGAGATTGCCCTTGCACAGTAACAAAAGGAGAGATGAGCGCAGAACTGACCTGAGTTCCCAGTGCTCTCTTTTTTTCTCCAACCTGAAAGAACATTTTGATGGGAAAAGGATCAGTTTTGCCTATGTCTATTCTAGACACACAGCTCTTTAGAGCATTCAGAAAGATGAGGTCAATCTGCATGGAAGGCTGCAGGAGCGTTCAGTAATTTTGACGACTGTTGTCTTTAAAACTCTGCTGAGGAAATCACAGAGGGGAACTGGCAGGTGTTAAGCCTTTTACAATTCAGCAATATTTTAATGGACTGTAATGGGGACGATACAAGTCACATACATGATTGTCCCTAAGGATATCTCTTGAAAGTTTTGAATTCTTATTGCAGACCGTAAAGGCATTAGAGCTTTCCACAGTAATGCTCAGAAAAATGTGATGCAAAACGTAGTTTAAAAAAGGAGTAATTACTGCCTTCTCTGTGATGAATACAATATTTACAAAAAATATATGCATACAGTTATAGAAAAATAAGCAGCAGGAAATTTTCAAAAGCATAAACAGCAAGTAAGGAATTCATTCTAGTTTAAGTACGTATTGGCTTGGTTTTTCTTTGAAAATCTGTACTTCATTCTGTATTTTTTACAAAATTTAGATAGTGAACTATTGATGAGGAGAAACAGTAAAAATTATTGCTGCATTTCATTGTTTGACACAGGTTAATTCCTGCTTATAAGAACTGTGAGTCTGTATGGCAAATGTAAATTGGTGCGATTTTGTAGTATGACAGATAATAAAATGTAGTGGTCTCTGATGACTGTATATACCTGCCACTAAAGGGGTAGGATCTTAATATTTGGATTTGGGGTTTCAGTTGTTGCCAATAGATACCAGAAAGTCATTTGACATACTCCTTCATCGAACAGAGCCACTGAAGCCCGAAGCAAATGTTCACACGGTTAAAAATGTTGAAAGGTCTTCATTAATATAGCTCGAATATTTGTCTACATTGATATATTTTCAAAAAAGGCATGTAAGTAATACAAGGCAGTAATTCCTTTCCAGACTACCCCCTCCTTTCCCAGACCAAAAGAAGTGGCAACCGTGCGCCTGATGGTTAATCTACATTTTATTCCTATTGTGAATGGCTGTGGATTCCACTTCTTGCAATCGAGACAAGGGGTCAAGACAGCTCAGGAAGGCTGTATGTTCCTTCGAAAGCATCCATACCAGTTTATCAGGATTTCTTCTGAGGTGCCAGACAGGACTTAATTCTGAGAAAGATGTTGTCTTCATTCTCACACCCATCTTCCCACTTAGACTGGTCAGCACTGCGTAGTCAGTAAATCATATTCTCTTTTAAGCAATACGTTTCCTACCAGCAGTTTTCCGAAGCATTTCTGTTTGGGTTTTGGTTTTGTGCCTGCTCTAGAGATTTCTTGAGAGTTTGGTCAAAACCACAGAATTACCGTTTAGGGCTACATAAACTAAATAAGGTTGCACTACTCTTTATGTGTTATGAATATGCCTAAAACTAAAAGATACCGCGAGATTGAAATCGCAGTTTAAGACTTCTCGTTTTAGGAGTTTTTAGGAAAGGAGTTGCCAGCCTTGGCTGGTAACACAGGCTATATGAGAAGAAAAGGGAGCGTATAAATACGATTGTCGGTCCAGGTTTGAGCACCAAATCGCAGCGAGCTGAGGCGGCAGTGGAATGTGTGTCCCACGTCTCACTCCAGTATCCGCCCATCACCTCCGCTTCTGTGGGCACTGTAGTTGTCATCCATCTCTTCTAATTGCTTATTGCCATTCTTCCACATAAGAAGCACCTACAGAAAAACATGCTGTGATGCTGCCTCCGCCTGCCAGAGGCTGTAATGGCTCCAGGAGAGGAACCCGGTGCATCAAAAATCCCGTCTTATGCTTATTTAACCTTCTTGCCTGAGGTGATTTCCACAGAAAACAGTTCTGCAAAGCCTTCTCGCTCCTTAGAAAACACATACAAAGGATATTCAGCAATGTTTTCGAGTACTAGTGTTCAAGACAAATTAGCCAGGATAATTAGGAGAGGAAAATTCAATTAGTGGGCGAGGAAGGAGTTGGAAAAAGAAAGGAAGGAAATTAGTTCATTGTTCGAGCTGGGCAGTATACACTGTGAGCCATTTTGATGTTGTTTTTTCTTAAAAGGCGGTGTGGGAAGCACTCCCAGCTACCTTGCGTTTTCATTTCCCCCGAGGATAGCGGCGGCCGCCGCACTAACAGGCCTGTGTTGTTCTCTCCCAGAGCACGCCCTCCGTCAGCTCCCCCTCCTCGCCGGTGGACCGCAGCATGCCGACGACAGCGCCGACCCCCTACGCCGAAATCCCAGAGGAGAGGCTGGCCGGGTGCCCGCAGCAGGCCGCCGAGCTGAGGGCTCCCCAGACTCACCTCTTCAGCCACCTCCCCCTCCACTCCCAGCGGCAAGCCAAGGCACCCTACGGCACGGCAGCACCGCTCGGGGGGATTCAGGTGGTCCCCGCCGGCCTGGCCACCTACTCCACCTTCGTTCCCATCCAGGCGGGGCCGGTGCAGCTCACCATCCCTGCCGTGAGCGTGATCCACAGAACTACCAGCGCCCTCGGCGAGACGGGCGGCCCGGCCGCCGGCACCGCCGCCGCCCCCAATCCCATGGGAATCGCCGAGGTGAACAGCGTCGTGCCCTGCATTCCCATCGGCCAGGTGAGCGTGCCGGGCATCCAGGGCCTCGGGGCGCCCGGCCTGCAGCCTCTGCCGCCGCTGGGCATGGAGACGGTGAACATCTTGGGCCTGGCGAACACAAACATCGCCCCGCAGATGCGGCCTCCGGGAATTACCCTCAACGCCGTGGGCCTCCAGGTTTTGGCGGCCGGCGCGGCCCCCCAGGGCAGCCCCAGCCCACAGGCTCACATTCCCGGCTTGCAGATACTGAACATCGCCCTGCCCACCCTCATCCCCTCCGTCAGCCCCCTGGGCGCCGAGGGGCAAGGAGCCTCCGAGGTGCCCGCCTCAGGCAGCGAGGCCCAGCCGGAACCCGCACCCGTTGGCTTCCCCACCGCCGATGTCAGCCAGGCTGGCAGGGCCCCTTCTCCTCCTCCTCCTCCTCCTCAGCGGTACAGCGGGAAGAGCCATCCCGAGCCCACCCCGCCGCTGACCGACAGCCCGGGGAAAGCGGATCCCGAAAAGACTGACCTGGCGAACCCCGCCAAGCCAAAGCGCGACATCCCTTCCCTCCCGGTGAAGAGGGCCGCCCCGGCAGAGCCCCGCGCCAAGGCGAATCCCGAGGCATTAACCAAGTCCTCCCCGGTCCACCGAACTGTCTCCCCGGACAGACAGGTACACAGGCCAGCCGCCTTGCCCCGGCGGCAAAACACGGTGCAGTTTAGCGATGGCAGCAGTGACGATGAGGATAGACTTGTAATAGCAACCTAGTTTTTGTTTTTCGTTGTGTTTTTATTTTTTTGGGTTGGTTTTTTTTGTTTTGTTTTGTTTTGTTTTTTATAACACTTACAGGTTTCTTTGCAAACCTCCCTTTCCTTAAAGCACATTTTTCTGACACAAACCCATTACTAATCTTCGTGCAATCATGAACTCTTGACCAATAATTGTTGTTTCTTGTCAGCTCCAGCCATTTTTGTACATGTTGTATAGACGATTGTGCCTTTTTGGAGTTTTATGTTTAGAAACCTGTACAGATTGTTGAATATATATATATAAAATATATATATATAAAATATGTATATTAAAACCAGGTAGTTGCTTGTGTTTAGTAAGTAAACATCCTATGTCAGATAAATAAAGGATTAAATTATATGTTGCACTGTTAAATGTAAATTTTTATGGCTGTGGGACAAAGTTTCTGTGTACAGATCTAGTATGTAAAACTCCATATTTATTGTATCCATATTAGTCTTGGAAAAGGGTCTGTCCATCTTTCTTGTGTAAGACGGTAGCTTTACACTTAAAAGAGAAATACAGTATCTGTGTTATGAAATATTACAGTAAAATTTTGTTTACTGACTTTACCATTGCTTATGTTGTGCCTTCTTGATGCAGCCCCGGTAGTCGGAGAGGCGCTTGACTCCTTCCTTTTAGTACCGTTCCAGCTGCGTTCAGCTTGAAAGGATCCGGTGGTGGTGTATGCCCACGTGGTTTCACCTGCCACGAGAGAAAGCAGACGCTCTTCAGGCTCACTTGGAGCAAAACCTTCCATTTCAAAACATCTGGCGATGGCAAAGTGGGGAGGGAGTCCTTCAGCTTTTTGTAGAGCGAGCATCCATCCACCTCGTGTTTTTAACACTTCCTAACTAACATTTGAAGACTTCCCTGAGGGAAAATAGCAAAAGGGTCAAGATGAAATATTTTTTTATTTGTAATCTTGAACTATAAAACCACTTTTTATTGACATTAAAATGTTGTTACGCAAGAAAGGAATAATTCTTTGTGTGTTCTTAATTACAAAATCCGCCATACAGTTGGTGAAAATGGTACTGCTGTAATGAGGATTTGGCATTACCAATTACCATCAACTTCTTATGAGACTGCATTTCACGTGATCTTCATTTACAGGTAGACAAAGCCAATTTTTCCCTAAATGTGGTTTTGTCTTATTCATGCAGGGGAAAAAAAGGGACTGGAAGTCTTACACATACAATTAATGTGCCCTTATATCAACAAACGCGTCATTATGGCCATACAAGACATGGACGGATCCCAGAATAATGAAATTTAATAAAATTCTGTTTGCATATAGTGAAAACAATTTGAAGTTACCAATAAATTTTTAAGGTGTTCAACTACTGCAGGAGATAAGTCTTACACGTTACAGGGCTACACATTTCTGAAAGTTTCAAACTGGCCTGGGATTCGTGCTGTAATTTTTAAATAGAGTTGGTTTTCTGCTCTGTCTTTACATCACATTCTTCCAGCAGTTTATAAAACCATTTTAACTACGAAATTCCAGTAGAAAACTGGAAGATATAAACTTAAGTCATGATCACCTTTATGGAAATAACAAGGTTGAGCACATACAAAACAACTGGAAGAAAAGGGTAGGAAGCAAATCTTGGAGAAAAAAAAATCAAGAGTGAACCTGAATGTGAGCTGGGCTGCGTTGTTCACAGATTAACTCCTGTACCCAGCTCAAAGAAGTAATTCATACCCTGTACTGCTCGTATTCAAGAACAGCACTATCCTAGATCCATTTTTAACTTTACATCGGCTTTTGTACTATACTCACATTGTACTCATTACATTATTCCATTATGGTGTGTTGTAAAACTGTAGGCGATGTTGAGTGAGCTTTATTAACTTTCAGAATGAGCACTCCAGTACTAGAAAATCATTTATATTACTGTGATTATCAGCCAATTGTACTAATCCAGCAATTAGGAACGCACGTACTAGAAAGGAGAAATTACTCTCGGCTCAGACATGAACGTTGGTGTAATTCCTTACTGTGCAGAGCCTCGCTGAGGGCCCGAGCACCTGAACCACGAAGCACTCTCAACTCACATTGAATTTAATGAGAGTTAAGAGTACTCGGCACCCCACAGCGTCGGACATCAAATTTGTGAGTGTCTTACGTGCAACCGCTGTGTAAAATGTCACTGTGCATCTGTATGTTCTTTTTATAAACATGTAGTGATGTCGATGTGTCTTATATCATTATCGTTTATACCAAACATGAAATTACCTGAACCAGCCAAAGTTAAAAAAAACCAAATCATTGCTGCATTACATACGCTTTGAGAGCCCGAAATTTTTGGTAGTATAATCAGGTGAAGGTTTGTAGTTTATGAACTCAAGAAATTTTGCATCAGTTTTAGCGTCTTTAAAATGGATATTTGCCAGTAAACTGGAACTATGCTAATTAATTTGAGCATGTTTGTCTACAGCATGACAAAAAAACCGATGACTGGATCAAATAGGTTTACAGCAAAGTAAAACTATCTCCAAAATTTTGAATGGCATCACAAGTATTACCATTTCTCTGAGTTTTATAAGGAAGCAGGGAGTAAGAAATTGCTGTTCCACATGCCCCGAAGTCCTGATTTTAATAACCATTTAGAAACTCCAGAGATTTACTGTATACACATCTTAAATATTTACTTGACTAGCAATTTGTGGTGTGCTCATATTCTAAGGATTAATTCAAGGAAGTCATTAATTTAACAGAAAATTCAACCTGGTGAATCCGCCAAACTACCTGTGTCTCTTTTCTATTCTAGGTGTTTTGAAGACATCAGGGTCAAGAGGTGGAAGCGGTATCTTGGAGAATAAGAATGACACGACAACAGATATGTCATAAAGAGGAATGTTAAGACATGTGTCATTTGGTAAGTTAATAGCAGGACAATAGAGAGAAAGGACTGAGAGAATGAGTACTGATTGATGGTGAGCAATCTTCACACTTCGCCAGGCAAAGCAGATGAGCCGTATTTGAAGCAGGATCTCCACTAAGGTAGTTGCAGATATATCTAACCTTGCTCAAACGCAGTTGGGAGGAAATCTCACTTTTCTAGAAAATAGATGTTTGTGGTCCTGAACACGATACTGTTTCCCTTCCCTCTAGCATGTTTCCAAATGGGTATTTCTTGAGGTGTCTCTACAACTTGTGCAACAGGAAAAAAACCCACCAAACTAGGAGTGTGACCAGACCTGAGAGACGGTTAAACTCCATACCTCTCCTCCATTAGTGTCTAGCAGTTTCATTTTAATCATGCATGTAACCAATGTCTGTACTATGTGTTAGCATACATGCGTGTCCTGCATCGGCACAAGCCTGTGACCACTGTGTTAGCGCTTATGCTTTCATTCTGAATTAATTCCTTTTATTTTAAATTGTGTGGTATCTTTATTGTCTTGCCCCGAGTCATTAGTGATGGGGAAATCGCGCTCCCCTTGCCAAAGAATCCTTCTGTTCACGTCAACAGCAAACACCTCAGAGATTTTGCCAGTGCAGGATTAGGTGGCTCTTCAGATGGTGTAAATTATCGCAGCTGAATTGGAGTAAATAGCACCGGGCCTGTTTACTCAGGGATCAATTTTTAACAACTCCGTCAGGCACCCTCTAGCAAATCCAGCACAGCTGTTTAAACATTAAAAGGCCAGGGCAAGTGTTGCTCCTCGGTGCACCCAGGCACAGTCTGGCATCTTCACACAACCTATACTCGTCAAGAGGGTGCAAGCAGGTGCTAGCTAAAGGCCGAGTACAAATACAGCTACAGTAAGGCCATGGCATGGTCGGCTTCTGTGAGACCCACGCAGATGCTTCCCTGTTATCTGCCAAAACCTCTCACTAGAAAAAGAATCGACAAGTAGCCTGTAGCGCTTCTCTTTCAACTCAGATCTCGATTGATTTCTCATTGCAATACGTGCTGTTTGCTGGTGATGTGGGTATCTGATTTTGAAGGCGGCGTGTTCCCCTGCCATCCATATAACAATATTGGTTTTGGAATGTGGACTCTATTAAACGTGTCTACGTTCCCCATGTGGGCTTTAATAAACTACAGCATGACCTACCTGTCACTTCTTAGGACAAGACCTAAACCAGAGACAGCCACTTTTACTGTAGCTGGTCTCAGATTTCTTGATCTGTAGCTTTACAACCCCAGACGTGACTCTCAACTTCTGGGCCATAGCTGAAATAAAACAAACCTACTAGGTTCAGGTATGCCCTGCCCTGCATTGATTACTGCTGCTGTTCACACTTTTGCTCCGTAAATTATGCTCTGAGGCTAGAGCAGCCCACAGTTGGTCCATATCAGCCAGTCCCCTGCCAGAAAATCTGACAGCAGTGTTTTGCATACAAGCAAAGTCAAATACACATCACATGCGTTTCATTTCAGACAACGTACGTACTTAGGCTGAACACATTCTGGGCCACCCCAAAAAACAAATAAATACCATAAAACAAAGACATACCATGCTTTACACTTAGCTAAACATTCTGTATGGGTTCTTAATAAACAGATTTATCAGGCCTTGAGTTTACTGACATGTATGTTAAACAGAATATAAAATGAATTTGTCACTATACAGCTTATTCCAGAAGTCCTCATTTTTTGCAAGATAATCCTCACTAACGGTTTATAAACACTTGTTTAAACCTGTAAACTGCTTTTCAAACATATGTTTAACATGGGGATGGTTTCATCAAAACGGAATAAAAAATGCTCGGTTTTAGTGTGAGTGACTTGCCAAAAGCCAGGGAAAGCAAACAATCTACAAGTAAAAGTGCTTGCTCAAGATAGCCTTCAGCTGATTTATCTGACAGGCCACTGCTGCTGTTGCTTTTGAAAGATCCTCTGAGACCTGTTACATCTCATAGCAGGGAGTCCTTAACCTTGCTTTCACGGTTTATAATAGGAACAATAGGTGTTCATCCATCTTAGGTGATGGTCGGTCTTGTGGTCAGTCTCAAGTTGTGAATGTTAAATTATGAATGTCTTAAAAAAATGTGTCTAGAATTGCCTTTCCATGTCTTAAGGAATTTTCCTTAGCTTGTAAGGGGTCTCAGCACCTACGGATGGCCATTTTTAATGATACATAAAATACCAGAGACTTACACCACATTAGAAACCATTTATGGCTTACATCTTTGAGGATGAGATCACTGTGTTAGGTCTAGGCACTGGATTGCTAACTCTGCTGCTGGCTTAGGATAAAAACAAGCTACTTTAAAATACTTCTAATTGATTATTAGGTAATTTTATGTGGAATGTCCGTGGGTGGATGAGCAAACAGCAACAAGGATGTAACAGCATATAATTAATTGATTTGATGTTCGTGTTTCATCCCAGAAATGCTGAATCAAAAAAACAACCCCTTATGGCAAAGATGTTGCTGGTGTTATGTTTGTCCCTCCACATCTTCTCTCTGTACTGGCCAGACTACTCAAAATGTTCAAAATGTTAGGAGGTGGATGGTGATTTTCAGATATTCCATGTGAGATCTAAAGAAACCACGCTGGCTGAATGATGGCAAGGCTTTACATTCCTACGGTTCAGTCATGGAAACAAAACTTGTCCTAAGATGAGTCAATTAGCTAGGCATGCTTAGTTTTCTTTGGTAATAGCAGGCTTGTTTTCCCCAATAAGGTCAAATGTTAAGGCCTGTTTGGTTTTGTGGCTGTACTCTTTAGTGTATTTGAAATCCATTACCACGCATGAGGCATTTGTGCTGAAAACAGGCCAACTGCAGGCTGTTTGTAAAGTCAAATACCCCTAGCATTTCCTCTTTTTGTTAAGTTACGTGGTTACAACATCCCTCTTGGGCTTTAGAAGTTCCATCGAAACCAGTTGCAGGTCATTCACGTCTAAGGTGCTTTGGTGTCGGTACCTAAATAGGATTCCTCCTGAGAAACAAAACATTATTTGACATAGGTGATATAGGTGCATCTCATGTACAGCAGCTCTCTAATAAAATCGTTAGCCGTTAAGAGTCCTTCCCCACCCCGTCAGCTCCGTGTACAGCCATGGAAGTGAGTTCGCAGCCCTCTCGTTAGCACAGGGCTTGTCCCCATTGTGCTCATGAAAGCACCACTTTCACGAGTGGTGCTCCCTGGGATGCCTGTGCGAGGCAGGAGTGATGGCTGGACTTGCACGTGCAGTGAGGGACCAGCACGGAGGCAGCACCACCCCAAACCTCCACTCGCACCCCAGGGGCACAGGGCCATGGTGTGCCAGCAGGGATTGTGCTCAGCGCTGGGCCTCGCGCAGGGGCAGATTTTGAAAAAGGAGTTAGGCACCATCAACAGGCCCTACCCAGAACTTAGGTGGCTAAGTGGAAAGCCACCGCCTTGAGACTTCCCCCCCACTTCCCATCCCTTATGACCAAGGCACGTTAAGTTTTGTCTTTTCTGTCAAAATGGAGGACTAAAAGGCACCTTCTGACAGAATTTTTTGGCAAATCAATTTTGAATAGAAAATCCCTACAGCTCTGTTCCTGATAACACGGAAAAGCTCCCCGGCCTGAGCTGCTGCCCTTCTGGGACAGCCTTCCTGGCTGTCCACCACAGGACCGAGCAACAAGGCAGCTTCGTTCTGCGAGGCTCTCCATGCCTCGGGCAGAGACTTTGCGTGCAGGGACATCACGTCCTTCATACAAAACAACCACAAGGGCTTTGTTCTGAAAATGTGAGTGTAAGGAGAAGGCGATGGCGATGTCAACTTCTTATACACTCAGCTGCTGATGCTGCACCGGTGGCGGCCTCTGCAACTCAGCCCAAGGGGTGCAAGGAAGGGTACAGTCACCATCCTCTCCCGGGAAGCTGAAGCGCGCTAGTGCTGTACCAGCACTCTATCGGCTGGGGACTAAGTAGCAAGGGAGGTGATGCCCCTCAGCTCCCTCGGTAAGCAGGCACCTCCATTAGTTACACCGCTTGCCCAGGAGGCTGCTCCAAGCTCCCGTGCTGTAGCCTAGCCCAGCTGCAGGCACTCACCAGCAGAAATGAGGACGCAACACAAGAAAGAGTGAGAGAGAAACCAGGCTGCGAGGCAGAGCAAGCCAGGGAGAGCACCGCGCTGTAACCAGGCTCTTGGATTGTCCGGGCACAGGAAGGCAGCGTCCTGTATTCCAGCTCTGTTACCCGGCATTAGGTGTGTCCCTGGTTTGCAAAAACAACCTAGGAGCCAGAACAGAAGTTGAAATGTTGAAACAGTGCCTCTTTGCAAAACAGAAGTCACGTTTTCATCTGGACACCAGAGAGTTTTGCTCCACCAACAAATTAAGTGGGTGGTTCAGAAACCATTTTTGACACTGAGAGGTTTAAATTGTGTTTCTCTCTTTCTTTGTTTATTCCCATACCTATAATCATCTGTGATTCTTTCTTATTTACAGTGTTTCAGAGCAAGAGCTCACACACCTAACGCTGATTAATTCTGCTGGACTGGGTAACTGGCTCCCCTGTGGATATCCTGTTTTCCTGTGAATCATCGTTCCTCCTTGAGACATCCTCCAACTCAGATCAAAGATCCAGAATGTATTAGATATGAAGACATCAGACAGCTCAAACAGATTAGAAAAGACACACACAAAGAAAAGCATCCCAGTTTCTCCCTCCTGTCCTGCTGAAAATTGGCATGGTGAACATACTCCTAAGCAATAAGAGTAGGCAGAAAAAAAAAAAGGAGAAAAAAAAAAGAGAGGCTTTGGAAATTGTTTAGTTTACCCAGAATCTTCTACAAATTACCCTTTCGAAGTATTTGCACTTTTGTACTTACTTAGTTCTCCCTTGCAGTTGGAAGCTCTTCAGGCTGGATCCTCATCTGATGGAAGATGACATCTGTAAGCTTCAGCAGAGCTGCGCTGACTGCGCAGCGGAGGACTTGGTACTATCCATTTAAGTATTGAGCCTTGCCTACAAACACACAAATTAAAGGAACATGAAAACACATGATCTGTTTTTTTCAAGTTTATGCAGTCTGTTGTGTTCTTGATGGCTTTATTCGATTTTCCACTTATCTATATGAACGACTGAAAAGATTCTGTGAAATGCCAAAACCTAAGGTCATGAGGTCAAACTAGATTATCGTAGTAGTCTCTTCTCCCCTTACAATGTTTGAACGCAGGTTTTATCCGATAAAGCAGTTAAAGCTGAAACCATGACAAGTCTTCATTTCAGCAGCGTTTGATCTTGAAGATTGCACAAATAATTAGTCTTTTAAGATTCTGAACTTATTTTAAAAATAGATTTTTAAACTCTCCTTTTAATGGGTGTTTTTTAATCCTTACGTTTAAGTGTAAGAGCCGTGTTTGATCCAAGACAATGGACAATGTGTTTAGATAGTTGGAGAGACCATTTTAACGGGAGTGTTTGAACAATATATTGTGTTTTTCAAGAAGTTGTTCCTCCAGTCAGTGGAAACAGCTCAATGAAGGACCAAAGGACTGTCCTTTTTCTGTCATTAAGCTCATATAAAAGGAAGATAAAATGTGCTGCTCTTACGTCTTGCAGTGGATTGTATCGGGCTTTTAGTCCTACACTTCTCTTGTATTAGCCTTCTGTGCTTGGAGGGGAAAAGAAACACTTTTGACCTTATGCACTGTGAACACTCACTGGAAGGCAATGGAGGAAAGAACAGCCAGCAGGAATACACTCTGCAAATACTCAGCAAAATCATTAGATCTGCATATTCTTAATCCATGAGAATTAAGGGTGGGGGTTTTATCCAGATTATAGTTTGTCCAAGTCCTTAGGTGGGGTTCAGCTGTTTATGTTTTCTTTGAGGAAAAATGTCAGCAAGGTCTGACGCCAAGTTGTTCTCTGCCCCCCCCCAAAAAACCCCGATGTGGGAGCATCAGCATGCGGCACAGTTGTGAGAAGCACGTGAGCTCAGACCAGAATTTGCCCCTTGCTGCAACATCCCCGGCTGGGGCAGTCGCCAGGGCCACCATAACTGTCCGAGGATGGTGGGACTGGGTTTGAAGGAACAAGGGCCAAATAACATGAAAAAGATTCACCTTCTGCATAGAGACAGAAACCTCATTGTCCAGTCCTGAGGAGAAATGGACAATCTTTTCGTTTTTCATAATCCATGGTATTTCTGTTGTTTTTGTGACCTTCTGCCTTTAGTTGGACCCATGTCTGCAATGCAGAGGTAATTAGCAATGCACCGCACACGACTGGTAACATCGTTTTCCAACATTTGAGAGGAAGAGGAGGGGGCAATTGTTGGTCTATCCAATCTGGAAAGCAGTTTTTAGGTGACAGGTAGGCATGCCAGAGCATGTGGTTGAAACTCCGCTGGGCATGTAGGATATTATACCTGATCCTTTGCCTCATCCGATGCTGTCGCTTCATCCAGGGCAGTGGTGACGGAGCTCAGGACTGATGGCTTTTTAACCAGGTGCCAGCTAGTGCCTTGAAAGAGCTCAAACTCTTACTTCATCCTATTAGGGACCATTTATTGAGCACATTTTGTGTTTTGTGTGTGTACAATAATGCAATTTTGTCAGCCCCATGCTGGAGTACTGACCAGACTGTAAGCTGTCTGCATAATGATGGTGCCAAACGGGGGGAAATGGAGCTCAAGCTAGGTTTGTGTGTGTCCCTCTAGGAATTATCTTGTGACTTTCTGGCACTGGCATAAAAAAGGGAGCCGTCTGGGAAGGGGTTGGACTTTGGTGCTTTGGAGGGTGAGGGAGAATACTTTTAAAATAATTGTTTGGGCCAGAAAATGAAGACGAAGACTGGCCTCAGTGTTGTCAGGAGCAGTCTCCTACTGCCTTCAGGAGGGCCAGGATTTGACTCATGGATTTTTAAGGCCGGAGCATGGGTATTTCTGGCACGATGGGGCTTGCTGTTAATGACACCGGGAAGTGATTTTTTTTTAATTTTTTTTTTAACCTGGCATTGCTCCTTCAAGCAAATTAAAGTCTGATACATTTGCATTTCTATGTGTCATTGACCCAGACACCTACTGCAGGGCCTAAAGCTCGTGTCTGCTGGCAAGACTAAATCCTACTAATGCGCTTTTCCTAACGCACTGAGGGAATCTGGAGTCTCTCCTTTTGAAGCTGACTTGCTATTTGACTAATTGCTTCTAGTAACAGTTAATAGCATTTTGCAAAGGCACTTCATCTGCTGACAGCAGATTGATGTAAGGAAGGGACACAGTTCACATTTCCAAAGGGAGCATCGGGAAACCCATTACCAGCTTCATTAATCTGTTAATAATAAAATTAAAGTACAAATAAAATGTGACAAATTGGGTTCTGTTGTGAAAGTCACTTTAACAGGAGGCTCTGAATAAAGGTCAAAACAGACTCTGATTTCTGCTGTGTTTTAATAGTAGAATCAGAGGAGAGCATTGTAGAAACACTGTAATTAATCTGGCGATACTATAATTGTCCCCAAACGATACAGAAAGAGTTTGACAAGCGATGTTATTTTTTTTTTCCTTGAGAACATTTACAAAACCTGGAACATAAAGCTTTGTCACACAACATTTAACTGCTAATCCAATTTCACAGGAAGCTTTCGACAATGTAGGAACGGCAGACAGGCTCACTTTCCCTGCCTGCGTACTTGTGGCTGCTACCTCAGTCGAAACTCAAGTTTACCCAGCACAGGGGCAAATGAGAGGAGAAAAGCCCTGCAGGTCCACGTCTTCTAGCAGCAGTCACAGAAATCAGCCTGACATTGAAAACAGGCTTCATTGAAGAGTCAGTAATCCAGATCAGACATCCCTTTTCTGGCAAGGACAGGGTTAGCTTGCCAGGAGCCCTTATTTAAAATGAAAACTGTATAAAATCAGCTTACCGTCCACCCCTTCTTTTAGGGCTATCCCCTAAATTTATCAGTGTCCCCTGCATCTTTAACATCAGCCTTCCTAGCCACATCCTATGTTAGCAGGATATCTTAGTCTGGCCTCTACACTTAAGTAATCCTTCTGCTGGGATCTTCACCTAATGCTGCAGAAACAAAACTGATAAGAATGAGACCGATTCCAGCCTCTCCGAGGCACGGTGTTAATGGGTTCTGTAGAAAAACATCCGATTTATGCTAAGTTCCTGCTTATTACAGTTGAGCAATTGCCCCAAAAGCAATCAGTCGCAGAGCATAATTTGGGGACGCAGCTGCAATGAATGGAGAGCTTCCTGCAGGCTGGCAGAGCAGCGGTCTGCTGGGAGCACCTGAACCAAAGGCACACTTTAGTAAAGAACCCAGCCAGGCAAACAAATATATAAACATGTTAATGTGAAGTCATTGAAGAGAATGGCTCATTAACTCGGGCAGGACGACTATATGGAAAACTGACAGCTCTATTTTAAAAATCAGCAGGAGGAAACGGAGAAGGCTGTCCTTTCAGTTCATGCAAGCCTAAAGGAGTCTGTACAGGCTTCCTCTCCTTCAGTCATTTTAGGGATAATCTCAGGCTCCGAAGACACCGGGTTTGCAGTTTGAGAAGCACCACACGGAGTTAGTTATGTCAGGAAAGAAGCGAGGGGAGGGGGAGGATAAAGAGGAGGGGGAGGAGGACACGCTTGTCACCTGGTCTGCGAGAGGAGTCTGCAGTTACTCGTAGGAGGTGTGAACAGTGTGGTGAGGAATCGCCCCAACGTTGACGGGCTGGGGGCCTGGGAAAGGCGAGAAGCCTGGAGCAGATGCCCATCAGTGGGAAAACACTGGCTGGAAATCGGATATAACCTGGGCTTAAAGGCCAGGAACTGTGTGGGTTGTGAGATGAGCTGTTAAGCAGAGAGGCAGAGTGTGGGTGGGAGAGAGGGGAGCAAGAAGGCAGCCTGCTCTGGACGGAGTAACCTTTCATGAGCGCAGCGCTCTCTCAGAGGAAGGGGCAGGACAGAGGCTCACACAGACGAGCAGATTTTTTGCCGCAACACGTAGCGAGAGTCTTTCTCGTGCTCAGCCTGACTTTAGCTCTTTGCTTTATGCTTAGTTTCATGTTTAAGATCAATTGGCTATTAACATCAAGTCAGATCTCTAATTCTTATTCTAGTGATTTGAGCTCTACAAAGGCAGCTATCAACCCAGTTCAGTTTGGGTTCATGGAGAACTAAGATGTCCGTGCCTGGGGGAAGATTTTGGGCAAAGCAATGACAAGCAGGTCTAGGATTGCAGGTGCCTTGGGAGCTGGCAGTTGCTTCATTTGAATTGCGTTAGTTGAGGACTCTCTGCTGCCTGTTGTCTGCTCAGACAGAGCTCACAGAGTGAGTACTGCTCCTGCGAGCAGAGTGCTATTTCCTACTCCTGGTTCCCATTTCCTATCACTATCCCTTTTCCTGTCCTGAAATGGGTCTCTCTCATGCACTGTTTGTACAAGGAGAGGCAGTGTCCACTTGGTTTCTCTTTTTCCTCCTGCAAGTATCTCTTCTGTCTAGCAGAAACTTGTGCACACTTGGCCCAGTGTGAGGCTGAGGAAGATGATCAGAACAATTGTAAAAGACCGACACCAGCATTGTTTGATACCTACCAGGTTGCTGAGTCTTCCTCGAAGTCTTTGCTAGCCACATCTGCTGCATTACAAGGAGGGGAGCTTCATACTGCTGTTGCCTATGTGTAGGATCCTGCAGCTGCCTGTTATAAAGGCAGTCATGCCCCAGGCTTTTCTTCTGTTCCTTTCTATATAGTATATGCCTCGTTCATAATTGCTTTCTCTTTCTCAAACAGTTCTGCCTTGTAAGCTATTAGAGAGAACAATCCTATATGCGGAGAATTAATATCAAATAGGGATGACCTCAGGCCTGAATGCCCAAACAGGACTCCTTTAGTCCAGTCAATACAGTATAATTCCAGGATCAACATTTGCTCTAAGTAATTCCAGCTCTATATTTTTCTTCTTCAAAGGCAGCAAATTGCAAAAGCAAAATCCCGGCTTTGATTTTTGGGGTGCCTCTAGTCTTTTGAACACATCTGTCAGAATGTCAACAACAGACAGGATAAGCTATAACCAGCCCAAGAGAAATCTGGCATATATTGCTTTAACAGTTTTATTGCCACCTTCTTTTTCTTCCTCTTTGGACTGTAAATGTTGACTAAAATGCATTTTAAATCAAGGTTTATGTATTCTGTAACCCTCTAAAATACATTTCTCCATAAAGGTAAAAGAAGATGCCAGGGCAAAACTCTGCCTTTTTGTTCAAATCCTCATTGCTTATGGCCAACAGCACTGAACTTCTTTTGTTGTCCCTTCAGACAGTGAATAACAGAGCACGTGTACCATTCTGCATGGAGGATTGTGATTAGGATAAACAAAGCAAAGAAACATTTATTTCATGTTGAAAAATTAAGGATCAGAGTGTTTATTTATAGACTTAATTGGTTTTTTGTTTTTCCTTTGTTTTTTAGCAGTGGCAGCGTCTCTGCACTGTGCCCACAATGCACTCACAGTTTCCCTCTGTTCCTCTACACATAGGCTCTACATAAAACCAGATGCCTCCTGCTCTACAGACTTCGTTTCTTTCAACTGTGCCGTGGAACAGCAAGAGACAGCAAAGTGAGCATGACACCAGGGCCAGCGGGGTTGGGGTTTCATGGATGAGCAAGAGGTGCAGTCCCACAGCCCCGAGCAGGGAGGCAGCCCAGAGTCCAGATCTCTGGGCAAGTCCACAGCAGCCAGACAGGTCCAAGTTGAAACCAAGACATCAGCCCATGGGTTGGGGTCAGGGTCGAAATGATCCATGGCCAGGCAGGTGCACAGATGCAACCAGTGCAGGTGGGGCCAAGGACCAGAGCCTCAGATGAAGTTCAGTGTTCAAGCTAAGCATCTACATGCATATCTATTGTGTCAAGCTTATCTATAGGAACAACCTATATCACAAAACTTCCCATACAGTCTAACTGGCTGCTGCCTCTCCTTCAAGATGCTCTTTTTTAGCTTGACGGGGCTTCTCACAGTAAAACAAAACAGTAGGAAATAGAAAATAAATAAGCTTTTTGCAACAAAATAGTAGCCTGCCCAAGGGAGAGCAGAGAGAAGCATAGCTGTTAGTAGTTTGGAAAACGAAGCTATTATAGGAAGATAGGAATTATCCCTCATATTCCAAATGAGGGATTTGGGGGGGGGCGGGCAGGGAGAAAAGGGCTTATTCAATCTGGCAAAGAACAAAGAAGAAGCAAAAAACAAAATCTGGAAGCTTAAGTGAGACATGCATTGTTACAAAGATAGAAGGCAAATGAGGATACATAGCCAATAGGAGAACATGGGCTGTTCCCCATTCCTTTCAGTCTTATGTCAATATTTGGATAACTTTCTCCAGGACTGAATCAGAAGTTCTGAGCTAGATGCAGAATTTGCTGAATGAGACTCTTTGGCCTGTATTAAACAAAAGATAGAGTAGAGAGTCCCAATGCTCCCCGTGGCTATAAAATTTCTGAGCATGTGAATTTATGGGACTGAAGTTTACTTTTAAGATCTAAGTCTCTGGCTGGTTGCCTGGCTGGGAGGGGGAAAGGACATATCACCTGGAGGCACATGTGTTGGACACCGTGCCTTTACTGCTCTCAAGGGACTCAATCTGTCACCAGCATCCTCAGCTGAGAGCTGGACCCAACTGATTATTTTCAACACATTTTCTAGGGGAGAGTTTTTATTTTAAAGTCCAAGCCTGAAACCTGCCATGATTTATGTGTTTGCCACACTACGAGTAGTGCCACTGAGAGACTTGGGAAACAGTCACCAAGTCAATCGCAAACCATAAAATCAGGTGTATATCAAGTCAAAGGGACAACTCATTGCTGCTAAGACTAAAATTCAGCAAGGTGAGTGAGTCTTTGAAGCTCCGTTGAAGGATCAGAATAAGTATAGACGAGAAAAATACCGCTGAGTCCTGTTTTGCAGACACGGGCACTGTGGTCTCTTAACCAGTTTAAAAACATAGATTACACCTTGATGCTGGAGGCTTAAGGGAAGATCCATTGTGAGAAAAGATACTAATAAATGCTTGGTGCGGTTTCCTCTTCACCAGTGGAAGGTAGCATCTCCCAGGCTTGGCAGCATCCCTGGTCGAGTTTCCCCAGGCAGCAACACAAGGCTATCAGCTGGGACATGGGGACAGGCCTGCGAGGTGGCAGGCCGAGGCCTGAAATGCCAGCATCCTTGTGCCTGGAAGAAGGAAGGTGTCATCAGAGCCATGAGTGTGGCCAGAGGATGGGAAGAAAGGAGGGACCTCTAGGGTAAAGAGCTCGGGGGTCAGCAAGCCTGGACATTTCAGAGCAAAGGAAATAAAGCCCTGGCGTGGTTCAGGGAAGCAAGACTTTATAACCTGTCTCTTCTCTGTAAGCAAAGTCACACCAGAGACATACGTGTATTTATATATACAGGTCTCTGCCTCAACTGGCTCCCTCTAAGGAGGAAGAAAGGCAGTCAAGCCCCCAGATTAGCAAGTGCTTGGCAGCCCAACATCTGCGAGAAACATACGGCTGGGATCCAACTATTAAGTCTTCATCAGGGCTGTGAGACCATCCCAAATGGGATTCTCTTCCCGCTTCCCTTCCCTCTCCTCTTACACTTGCCAGTCTTAATTTCATTTTAGCTATAAGAGTCTCTTTGCTTCTGACATTTCCTCATGTCTTCCCTAAGTAAACCTATGTTTATGACATTAAATACATTCACTGTGTATTGGTATCAAGCAATTGCTTTTAAAAGATAATCTTCCCTTTCTGTTATTACCCCT
Source organism: Dromas ardeola (assembly GCA_013398915.1). Taxonomy (NCBI): domain Eukaryota; kingdom Metazoa; phylum Chordata; class Aves; order Charadriiformes; family Dromadidae; genus Dromas; species Dromas ardeola. The sequence continues at coordinate 135,872 of VYZM01004900.1, forward strand.
TTATTTCCTCTGCTATTTTTCTTGGTGAGTTATATGGGGAAGAAATTACTGCTATTTTGTCTCGAGGTTTCCCCTGAGGAACCTTGTCAAAATGAACAGTCCTTTTACTAAGCTTTCCTGTACAGATTGAGCAGAAATAAAACAAAATAATTAAATGGCTCCTGAAAGAATTCAGTGCCTAAAACCCTGGGGGAAAATAATGGTTCCATCTATGCCATTGTGAAAGCCTTTACTGCAGCGCAGCGTTTATGTTCTGCATAGGGTCTTACAGTGTCATCACCACCACCATCAGACCTGAGTGCTTTCCAGGCGTGCAGTTAAGTGACGCGACTAACAAGCGTCGTCTGTTTGTTCTCGCAGCCTCTCCCCACTGGGAGAAACCTGTGTGGTTGAGAGCCTTGTTTTGGAAGTATATTGCTTTTGTTTGAGGCATATTTTTATTCTGGGGTTTAGTATACTTGTTGTCATCTGTTTCTGTTAAAGAAGTTTAGTGGCACACAGGGAACGAGCGTGCCTCCTAGCTGCCTCTTCTCCTGAGTGTTTTGTTCTTCAATAGGAGACTAGAGAAAAAAAATGAGTATTTGGAAAGTTTTTCTCAAGTTAGAAGTTAGAGGCTGAATTTCACACTAGTGATACACATAATCTGTGCCTACAAACCGGCATGATGAATAATGTCTTGGCTTGCGCTGCTGTGCAAAAATATCCTGCATCCTTGCAAAGTTGTGGTTACCATAGCCCTGAGCACAGTTGCAGCACGGAAACCCTGAACTCTGTCTTTTTGTTTTTCTTCTTACAAAGCTCATGAGGGTTCCTTGACTTTGGGATTTGCCCTTCTCATTGGATCAAACAGTCCGAAGCTGCTTAGTTTTCTGGCTCGTCTGTTTCCCCCCCTTGCTTCTCAGAGAGAGAGAATTAATGGGCTCAGTCCTGTAAGACACTGATCTTTCTGGCACGGGTTCAGCAAACCACTTATGCAAGTGTTCAAATTTTAACCACGCATAGGAGCTGAGTCGCTGAGGTTAATGGGACTGTAGCGGGAACTGTGGTGGGATCATCTTCCCTGACCCCGCGGCCTGACCTGCCGACATCCCTCTGACTCCCACGCTGCCATAACTTGGGGGCGACCTCAGCACATGTTTGTTTATCCTGGAGTTAAAACGAGTATACGGGGACTTTGCTGGATCTGCCTTAAACTGCCTGGCCCTAAAGTTCAGATCTCCGCAGAGCAGTCATCATGGAAAAGCAGATGGGTGGAATCGGCTCCATGATTTTGTCTGATGGCAGCCAACTACCGTGGCCATGAACCCCTTCGGGCACCTATGACATGGGCAACCTCCTGTGACAGTGGGTCTTTCTCACTGACCCACTACATTTTCTGAGGGTTTTTTCCCTTCCCAAGGGGTTGTGTGGTGCAGGGAGCTGACTCTGGCACCGTGGTTTGGGTACTTGTGCTGATGGGGATCTGGACCTCAGTGGTTTCCTCCAGTGCCATGTCATAACGGCAAAGGGAGAGGCCACTGCTCCGAGCAACCACTGCAGTACGCACAGGAGCTCTCAGGAGTTCTTTGTTCTGTATAGAAACAACAACAAAATTCATCTTAGGCATGATCACTCACAAAAGTTATAAACCTTCTGAGGCAGCCAAAATTGACCCATCCTTTTTCTTGAGAGGGGTGGGGGAAACAAGTTCCAGTGGTCCCAATTACTCTGTTCGCTAGAAAAAATATTTTCATGTAATGACCTCAGTAGGGAGTGAGTGGCTCCTTTTGTGTATTAAATTAAAATCTCTGGGGGAACATTAGGCCCTGTAATTTGTGTTTCTCAGATGCAATTTAAGTCTTTCATCAAAAAAACTCATAATAACTGAGCTCTGTGATACCCAGTAGATTCATTTTCATGTGAAGGATGAAAATAGCCAGCAACATGTTAACAAATTCCACAGGGAGACCAATTGTAATGATAAAAATAATCTGACGTGGGCATGAATTTGCAAATACAGTGCTTTATGGATCGCTGAAAAGGAAAAGGCTGTCTTAAACATTTTCTTTATATTAAGACAGAGGTAGGGAAAAACTCCCTAGCCTCCTCATTAAGAATGGAGTACATGAGCAGTTTCCAAAGAACAGAGGCCCAAAATGATGAATCTCTATATCTTATTTAGAAAAAGTCCCATGTACCAGGAAGACTGCTTGTGTAAGTTGTCCTCAGTTCTACTGCCTTAAATTGACTGAGAAAAGGTGAGGTCTGCATGAGTAACAACTTTCACGTACTTGTAACTGCAGAGAAGAACATAGTTTCCTGTGCAAATAACTGATGCTGGATCAGACCTCATGTTTTGAGGAGCACAGGTATAATTTCCAAGGTTTTGGGGCTTTTCCAAGAATTGCCTGTGGGTGTAGGAGAGCCCCAAGCCTCAAGATGCTCACTCTGCCTGCGTCCTGGGAGAGCGCTGGTATGTTAGAAAATATCAGCAGAAATGGACCTTAGCCCCTGGGATGGGTAGGCATTTTCTGGTGGGAAAAGCAGCATTCCTCCCTCTCCAGCTGGAAACCTTATCTAACGCCATTGCTTACTAAAGCACATTGATGGATGCACGCCTCTGCAGCGGTTCACCTCCTAAGGAGAAGCGGAGCCTTTGGTAGGGCTTTCAGCAGCACCACTCAGAGCAAGGGGTGTTTCTGTGCAGCCACCGTCTGAATGTAAAGCTCCAAGCTGACCGCCCAGGTCAAGGAGAGGGAGGATACGGCTGGACGTAAAGAGGGAGATGGGAGAATGGTAGAAAATACAACGAATTATTTATCAAAATAACAGATACAGTCTCCACGCTATGTTGCAGTTCAAGTGACAGTAAAACATCTGGCAGCCTCAGAGAAGGACAGTGTCTCTGCCAGTATATTAGCAGCTTTGCCTAAAATAATTTTAGTTATGATTTTAAGCATAAAAACTGTTTTAGCAAGATTCATCATCTGCTGTTAAAACATTTTCCACTGGAACCCTTGGTTTTTGCAATCCCTAGATATTTACTGCTATTAAAGTAACACATGAAAAGATGCTCATTAGTCCCATGCAAAACATATTTTGTTGCATACAAATGCTTTAGTCTATTTTTTAATCATCTATAAATAAGCAAACTAAGACCCAGTCCCATAGTACATAGGCAAGCCATGTGTACTTCAGGTACTAATTTTCAGCACACATTTTATTTGCCAAAAAATTGAGCAGAATAAGCTTCCTAAGCCCTGGTTATTAGAAAATCGGACTGAGGTAGAGTACAGTTACAGTGGCCTATGAAAAGTAGAACAGGAGATCAAGCCTGTGTTATATATTTTTCCTGATGGAGCTGTGAAGGAACAAATTTTGCAAGGAGATATGGCTGGTGAATGATGCAGCTACACTAGAAAAATTACCCGGAGCAGACAAACTGGAGAGCGTGGACCTACAGGTACAAGTTATTCTGTTGAGATAAGTTATACTGGCAAGAAAAAAAAATTGTGCCTCTGCTGAAAGTCTTTTCCAGAGCTTGTACAGACTGAGAAAGCCTAACACAAACAGACGTGGCCCAAGTTATGCAGTTAACCCTTTAAAGACAGACCATGACTCACCATCGTTCGCTCCTAAACTCCTTGTCTTTCACAAGGTTGTGAGTGAAATTATTTGTTTTACCAAATCCTGTCAAATCACTTTATCCCCAGAAAGCTGTCGGGAAAACCACGGAGGAAGTATAACAGGCATGCATGCCCACAGGCAGGGGAGATGCCAGCTCCCGTTTTCCCAGGCAGAGCCAGCTGACGCCACCTGAGAAAGAAGGGGCAGATTGCTGTCGCACTGCTAGTACTGATAACAAGTTCTTATTTTCAACATTGCAAGGGATATTAGCCATTTCCTTCTGCTTTCTTCTTCTCTCTAACTGTGGATACCTTAATGTTGAGTTTATACAAGTCCGTTTATGCAGAGCTGATCAAAAGGCTGCTCCTGCTGTAATTCCCTCCACCGGCTTGCGCTGGGAGAGCACCAAAAAAACAAGCCCAAAGGCCAAGAAGGAGGTGAACTGGCAGAGAAAGAGGCCAGTTACATAGGAGTTTCTTTGTAAGCAAGAATATTAAAAGGATGAAAATCGATTCATAATGAATTCAGGAGGCGCTCTCTACATATTTTAACTGCTTGGTATTATCTCATTGCGAAGGCACTCCAGGCTCACTAATGTACATTGTTACACAAGCAAAGCACTCCAGCATTGATTTTTCTCTTGCAGAGGATTATGAATCAACATGATTTAAGTAACTCTATGGCTGAGAGTCATGACCAGCCCCTGAAAGTTTATCCAAGCACAGTAACTTTCTGGACAGAGGCAGTTTTGTATCAGTACTTTTAATTACATTTGAAGACATGGATTGTCCATTAATAATTGACCTCTAATTATGTTTTTAAGAGGCGGCTCTATTGAAAAACAGTTATACCATGAAGATGTGTGCAGAAGCTTAAACCAAAGCAATTTGTTTTTTTTTTATTTTCCCTCTGCAGCCCTTCCAGGAACCTTTGCTTGAATGAGCAGATCTGCTTTTACAGAAGCAGAGGCCAGAGGGGCTAACGCATGCACCATCGCTCAGGTCCCGGGGGCCTGTGAACCTCATGGGGGTGTCGTAGGTATATGTGCTACAAGGGTCTAAGCTAAAAAGCAAGTAGCTTCGCTTGCATCTGGAGGCACTGAAAGGGAGCTGCGAGGTGCAACAGCCGCAGCAGGCTCCGCTCCACCTGCCCGCTGCATCCCATGGATTTCCTATCAGCAGGACCGAGCAGAAGTTGCTCCAAGGCATCCAGCACCTGCCCGTTGTGCAATACTTCTTACTTAGGCAAGAGGGGGAACAAACCCTCCCTCCACAGATCCCCGAGAGCATAAATACAAACCGTAGCCATGGAGTAAGCACTTAGTGCTGGAATCGCGAACAAATTTGCTTGGCCTTGCACTTCCCACTGCGGCAATCAGCAGCTATTTGCTGTCTGTGATGGCTGCCAAACTCAGTGACCTTTTTGGACAGCAGAGAGCCAGGCAGGGCCCTCCTGGGGCTGGCGGAGTTTGTAGTTCTGTCTCCAGGATCCCACTACCTGCCCTAAGCTGAGAAAACCCCGACTTTGCTTTTCTGTTTGTCTCCTCATTCCTCAAAATTCCCCAGTCTCCGAGCTGTCCAGATGTGCTGATATCATCCAGCGGACCTTGCATAACTTCCCTCTTGAGGAAAAAGAAAAAAAAAAGAAAAAAGAAAAGTGCTGCAGTAGCAGTTCCTATGGAAATTTATTATTTTAATAAGATCCTCTGAAGCACTCAAAACCAAACTAACAGCTGTTCGGAGACCGGTTGTTTCCCCTGAATTTATTGAATTTCTGGGTGAGCATGGACATTTGGGATGTAAATTTGAACACTTCTAAAACTGAAGCTCAAAAAAACACCCAAACGAGAAACAGTATCTTGATGAAGCTGAAAAACAGATTTAGCACTCAGGTCCCCGTTTTCTCTTCCCTCTGGACAGGGGAGAAAAGATCAGTGGTTTCTTGCTGTGTTACAAATGTCACCAAATAGATTTAGGTGTAACATAAGGAAATCTCTTGTGTTAGATTCAGGGCCAAATTGCAGGTGTATGCCAGAGCTCACATTAAGAAACTGCACAGCCATATTCTCTTCTGTGCTTCCTGTACAGCCTCTGGAGACTTCACCGTGTTACTTCTGACTTAGACCAGGACAGAAGAAAGGAAAACCAGTCCCAGTACGGCAGGGATGACTGCAGGGCTGTGACAGGAGTCTATAAAGCCCCGCGTGTCAGGAAGGAGTTGTATAAGGATCCTCCATGACAGGAACTAAGGATCACAAAGCAATGACCAGGCAGCAGATTTGAAATTAACTAAAGGATATATTTTCTTCACACCAAATACAAGTGAGCCATAGAACTTGGCCGTAAGATGTTGTGAACACTGAAGCTCATCTGTTTTCAGAAAACTAGATAACTCAGTGGAATAGGGATCCATGGAGGGCCGCTATATTCAGAAGCACCACCTCTGGCTCGGGAAGCCTTTGAGTCACAGACTCATGGGGGTGTCTCAAGCTATTACTTTCCCTCTTCTTACACTGTTTCCTAGGAATCTGCCTTGGGCTGATGCTGGAGGCTTTTGGTCTGATCCAGCAGAGCTGCTCCCGTGTGTGGAAAGGGAGTGTGGCAGCATGACACCCTTCCCTTAACAAAAAATCCAGGCCAGAACAGGATGCACAAAGGACTTGAATGGATGTACAAGGAATTTGAAGGGGACACAGTGTAGCACCTGGACCCTGGGTAGAGGGTGAGCAAGGTGAGATAACCCTTTGGGGCAGGACTCGACCCAAAATCTCACTTGCCTTTTTGGTTTCCCAACTACTGGTTGACAAAACCTCTTCAGGATCCCACTGAGGACGACCCCATGGCAGCTCAGCCCTTCTTGGGTTTTGACTTCAAGGTACAAGCTTCAAAGACTTGCCAAAATGTCAGGGTTTGTTTTGTTTTGGGTTTTTTTTTCTTAATACAAACAGTGCTCAGGATGATATTTACCATGCTTAATTTATTTGCTGTAGAAGTTTTTATCATACACTGACATCCTTAATCAGGCTATTTCCCCTACTGCCTGGAAAGAGAAAAAAGCATCCTGTCTTAGGACCTTTTTGTGAAGATTTGTCCATGTTGTATTTTGTTTTGTTTTTCAATTAGACAAGTCACTGGACGGCATGACAGATGTGAAAAAGCTGTTTCCTTTATATTGTACATTCAGATGGATTTTATTTCCCCCTGCATCACGTGTGATTAAGCCCAAAACCTTGGTCTGACAGCAGGTCTGTATAAATGCCATAGATCTGTGACATCTTCCTTCACAGGTAAGCAAAGGAGTGTGAGAACTGGCTACTGCCTTCGCTCACATAGAAAGCGACCGCGTGAGAGTGTAATCTGTTCAGAAACTGTGACCCTGGCAGAGTTTCATTTGTAGAAGGAAAGTGGACAAACTTTCTGGGCTGTGTAGGAAAATATCCATGCCTGTTCAAGTTCGGCAGTGGTGTCCTTGTGCAGGGGTGTGGGATGAGCTACTGAGATAACTCTGCTCCTCTCTGTCCCCTTAGGTGTCCCTGTTTTGGGTTGGATCAGGCATTGCCTTCCTCCTCCTCCACATTCAGTTCTTGCACCATCACACAATGAATGTGTGCAGCTGCTGTCCTCAGCTTTCCAATTTCCTTTCTGTGTATTCCCTCTCCGACAAACTTTCCCGAGAGAAGAACGGGAGAAAGCTGACAGTCCCCAGAATGGTGCCGGAGACCCACCCCTTTCTTGCCTAGAGCCAAGGAAGCACCTTAGTATATTTTGCCATCTAGAGTCAGCCTACCATGCAGTCACTTGTTTTTGTATACAGCAATTGTGAAAGATGGGGAAAAAGTACTTTTCCAGTTCAAATATGCTTAAACCATCTTTCTTGAGAGAAAAACTTGAGTATATACTTAACTTTAAAGGCGTTAATTCCCAAGGAACTCAGATAACTATAAGAATTTAAGCAAGGCACCACACAATGCTCTGCACGGTCCCTGCATTTCCTCCACACAGAAGTTTGACGATGAACTGCAGAAGGAAGCATATCAATCTGTCTGCATAAAGGCCTAAGCCCAGAAGAGTATGTATGGCCTAATTATTCCTCTACTGCACCAGCGTGAAATGCTTTTAAAGAGCCACTTACGATCCTCCTATTTCAGCCACCGATGGCAGAGGAAGCCAAGGAGACAGTGGGTTACCCATCTTTGGGAAAAAAACACAGCATGTGCTCATCTTCTGGCTGAAGCCGACTGAACCTCCCTATGGATGTACCATTAGTTGGGTTGCTTCTTACAGGACCTCAAAATTATGTGAGCTGAATCAAGGTCTACAAAAGACATCCTCACACAGCTTTTGATGACCATACTTAAAGTGATTTTAGGAGGTTCTGCATCTCCTCCATGCTCCGGGTCCTTAAGATATTTCATCTCAGTTATGTGATCACCTCCACAGCCATCTCCTCCCCAGGGCCCTCTCTAGCTTTCTCCTTTTCCTCCCTATCCCATCCACACCACAGCTATATCTGGCCTCAGTTACCAGCTGTAATTTTCTTTTTTTCAGGTTTCTTTTCTTCCTCTTTTAGAACTGCATAACCCTTTGGGATTGCCAGCTGCGGTGAGGGACAAAGAACCTAAACTAAGGGAAAAGAAGTCAGACGTATTCCTTATTATTTATCATAAAAGCCTAAGTTTGGATTTAGCCTCAAAAATACTTCAAATTGCAAGTCTAACACCCTCATGAAGTAGCACCCTGAAATAAGCACAGCCCCAGGTACAGCCCAGTGGGAGGAAGGAGCCAGAGCTTCCAGCTAATTACCCAGCCCACCAGAAAAGCTGATGCAGGCTCTCAAAACATGTCCGAGGAGAAAAACAACAAAAGGCGATCTGGTGGGACTGGGAGTTTGGGGTGGGGTGGGGGGTGGAGGGAGGAATAGGTTATTTCAGAAGGATTAAAAGGTCAAAGGACTCAATGTGGAGAAGTCAGCCTAAATCTACCCAAAGCTGTTAGCATGGGATCATCTGAAAAACAAATCCAAGGGCTAATCCTTTAGCCTGCTCAGGAGACCAGTGCATGTCAGAGATGTTCCCCCTCCTCCCGCTGGGCATGTCCTGTTTCAGGGATGAACTCTTGTGATGACCCTCCTCGGATGTCCCTCCAGCTGTGACACCACCTCCTCCTTTGTCCCAGGTTTGCTCCCTCCTTAAACATGAGTACATGGAAACCTGCAGGGGCAAGGAGGAAGCCCAAGGGCAAATTCTTCCTCCCGGTACCAAATACAGGGCACTGTCATTCCTCTGAAGAGGAGGGTATAGCGGGAAAGAAAATGGCAAGCCTCCCAAGACACCTCCCATCTTCCCAAGAAGCCAGGGAGCTGTGTTATTCCAGTGTGAGGAGAACATATATGAATACTCTGTGAGTAGGTGGGAGTTTGGTAGTCTTAGCCATGTCAGGGCTGATTTGGACTTTGCATGGCTATATGTACCAAATAGTTTGCTTCAAAACAGAGGGTGTGTTCTGCTTCCTAGTTGCATAGTGGAAAAGGAGAAGACATGACGAAGACCATGTGCTGTGATCATCCCAAGGCTGTGAACCTCCCTGGTAGATGCCCCTCACCTCAAAGATGTAAAGAGAAATACGAAGAACCGCGTTCTCCACACCTAATAAACTCAGTCTATCTTTCCAATTCCAATCCCTAATATTGCCCTTTCTCATAGTCGAGGATGGGGAACAGCTCTACATCATCTACAGGCACCCTTTGCTCCACAGGTGTTTCCAAGAGTTGTTCTTGCCTCACACACAGACTTTTCACGCAGCCCAGGTTAGCAAAGTAGGTTGCAGAGCCGGAAAGAAATAGGCACCCGCTCCCACAAGTCTGCCCATTTCATTTATCTCTTCTAACGCTTCAGTTTGAAGGCTACAGACTTGGTTACATCTCCTTACAGACACCAGTTCTCTAGATGACCGGGCTTTTCAGCAGCCTCAAAGCAAAGCAACTGATGGTTTTCTTTGGGATTAGAGGCCTGAACCACAGCGCCTTTAAATGAAGGTGTTTCGGTCAGCTCTGGATGAAGTCTGTATATGAAGTCCGGATGAGCTGCAGACGTGCCCATTGCCGGGGGGATCCCTCTAGTTCTAGCTGTGGCTCCTTTGCCTAAAGCAAATCTACTTGTCTAGCAATACTTCGGTGAAAAGGGCGCAGCAGGACCGCCGGCTTTGCTCCCTCTGCCACCCCCGGGAAGGGCACGGTGGGTGATGTGGCTGCTGGCACCACTTGCTGGCCAAAAACCCAGCCGGAGGCTGCTGCTCCCCCAGCTCCTGGCACTAAACTTTAGAGGGAAGCACCACCTAGAGGTCCGCGGGCTGCAGCAAGGCTGGAAGGAGATAAGCACGGCCGGGCTCCAGCTCTTTTCGGCGACAGTAACAATGCCGTACCGCGCCCATCAGAAACTAAAAGCCTCAGCTTTCCCCTTTTTCCTGTCCCGCATTTTATCAAAACGGGTTGATTAGGTTGAACGATAAATGCAAACCTGGAAGCCCGCTGAGAGAGCAAGCCGCGGTCAGAGGGACTGCGAGGGGAAATTCAGCCCAACAGCAAAAAGAGTCCGTCCGGTGGGACTCTTTAATTGGGGTCTCTCCATAATCCAGGCAAGATGTGCTCAGTTTACTAGTAACTTGTTTTAAGCTTTTTTTTTTCTTTTTTTTTTTTTGTGAAAGTCCCAGCCTCAATTTTTAGCTATTAAAAAAAATGCAGATTTTTGCAATTGCATGTTGTCATCATCCACAACATCACAGCTTTGTAGTCTTGAGTAGCTGAGCAGTCTCTCCGGGCCAGAACGGACCAGGATTATACCACTACTGAGGGAAAGAGCTATTTCTTTCTTCTCCTCATGCAAGTAATTTCCTTTGGGACCTTGATGGTGAGCTGAGGTATCGATTCCCTGCTCTGAACCCTCTGAGCTCCTCTTCTTGCATTCAGATCCAGTCTCCAGAACCTGGTGAACAAGTTCCTTCAGAAAACAGATCCATATGCTTTAACTTTTCTACCTCCTTCTCATTTTCTTCTTTCATAGAATCATAGAATCATAGGGTTGGAAGGGACCTCTGGAGATCATCTAGTCCAACCCCCCTGCCAGAGCAGGGTCACCTACAGCAGGTTGCACAGCAACGCATCCAGGTGGGCTTTGAATGTCTCCAGAGATGGAGACTCCACCACCTCTCTGGGCAGCCTCTTCCAGTGCTCTGCCACCCTCAAAGTAAAGAAGTTCCTCCTCATGTTGAGATGGAACTTCCTACACTCAAGTTTGTGCCCATTACCGCTTGTCCTGTTGCCGGGCACCATTGAAAAGAGCCTGGCCCCATCCTCCTGACACCCACCCTTTAAGTATTTGTATGCATTAATAAGGTCACCCCTCAGCCGTCTCTTTTCCAGACTAAACAGACCCAATTCCCTCAGTCTTTCCTCATGAGAGGTGTTCCCGTCCCCTAATCATCTTAGTAGCCCTTTCCAGGTTAGCCTTTTCCTTTCTGCAACCTCTTTTTCCACTATAAACCTGTTGCTGGGCTCTCCCAAATGAGAACTTAAAAAAAAATTGCTAGGTCTATGAAGGCAGAGTTGGCTTTGTTTGTTTTATGCCATAGGGTATGTGTCATGAAGATTATTGCATCACTGAAGTCTGTTATTATGATGAAGTTGATCTCCGTAATAGTTACTGTAGCACAACTGGAGACGAGCCCTGGATCTATCTGTGCCTCCCAGTTGGTATTTTCCTACACTTTGTCTTCCTCTGCAGGGAGAAACTTTCAAAGAAACACCAAAGGCCACTTTTAAGATCAAGAATAGCAGCCTGTGTAATATTTCTAATATCCCCAGACATGTGGAGGACATCACTAAATCCTTGTGGTGAGAGAACCACACCTCTGTCAGAGCTGAATGGGGAAAAAAACAATATTCCCTGAAGCCCCTTAGACTAAGATTAAACCTCCTAAAAAAAAAGATAAATGCCCTCTGCTGAATTGAAGCTCCTGAGCTTTGGATTTTATATGCCAAGGGCACACTCCACAATAGGCGGGTGACCACAGCAGGGTGACCATATACACCTGTGAGCCCAGAAACATGAATTTCCTTTCGTAGTATTCACAAGGATGCAATACCTCTAGAGATCTTTGAAATACTTCTGTCACTTGCACTCTGCCATGTACTGGCACCCCATGAAAGGAGACACATCCAACCCTCATTCTGCAAGCACTTGAGCATGTGCTTAAAGATATCCTTGAAGTCAGTGGAACTGGTCACGCAGTTCACACCACTGAGCACAGGTTATGTGTTCAAATGAGCCCAGAAGCAGGGACCTCGCGATTTTGGCAGCTGAATGGATCTTCTGTGGGAACTGTCTCTTTTGAATGGCCCCCCTCAAATGCATATTTCTTCTTTGTGCCCTGTTTCAGGCTTGACCCCCTGGGATTTTCAATTTTTATGCCTCTTCCATGGTTCATGCTGCTCTGGGACTAAGTTAAATGTCCATGTTACATTGCATAGAGGACACAGCACCTTGTAGTTCCTTCATTGCTTAGCTGTATTTCTCATGCAGTGGGCCAACACGACTGCTTCAGGACTCTGGGCTCTCAAATAACCTTTGAGAAAGCCATGCCCTTGGCGATAAGACCAAAGAAAAGGAGTGGGGGGGAGGGAAAGGGCTTTTTATTTTAAGGAACAGCAGTTTAGATTGCAGGCGACTAATCAGCACCTTCCTTTGCTACGGTGTACTTTGCTACAAGGAGAGGGACGGCAGGTTCCTGATCTCGGAGCTGCAGTTTACCGTAACTGCTCTGCGGGAGGAGGACGGGAGAGGGAGTGCTGGCTCCCAGGGCCCCCGCTCACCGCCCCGCATCGCTGTCCTCTTTTGGGGAGGCCTCACACCGCGGCCCTTCATGGTAAGGGGGTTCTCTTCCTTCCCAGCAGCAGCTTTGGAGATGGGCAACGCTGGCCCCAGTTGCTTATTTCCCAGAATTTCTCATCGCACAGTGTTATTTGCGAGGTCCGAGAAGCCAGCTGATTTACTCCAGCTGAGTTTCCACTGGTTCAAGTTTCCATACAGCACACGTGCCTACGGTGGCACATGCACAGCAAATGAGCTCTGAGTTGAAGATGATTGTTTCCAATAAAAACACCTCTTTCCTACCAGTGTTGGAAATCCCACCTTCTCATTGTACGGAATATCCTACACAACCCCAAACAAACTTCAAGGAAAACAGGATGCTATTTGCATTCAAGTATCATCACTGATATTTATGGGGAGAGAAGTGACAGAATGGAAAACCTGTGAATAGCAATTGCGGCAAAAGGCAGGTGCCCTTTGGTGTCCTGCCTCCTCCGTTTCTTATAACAAGGGCAGTGGGAGAAAATGAAACAGGCATCTTCTAATTAACATCGTGTAATTTCTCTAGAAAAAGGAAGTGGGGATTTCTGGTTTGCCTAATCCTGAACCAGTTTCCTGTGAAGATAAGTGGGCTTTGAGAGGGTCATTGTGCCTTGTTGCTTTTGACTTCCACTTTGCCAGGGAAGCAAGCAAGCTGCAAATAAACAGACAAAGCCTTAAGCTGTGTCATATGGTCCCATTCAAAGAGCAAGTACCAGCAGAGGAAGCAAGGCGGTTTACTTCTTTTTTCCATTATGCAAAATGAAACATTTTCAAATTTAATGCCAGCTCTTCTTCTGGGAAAAGTTACAGTTCTGGTCACCAGTGGCCGGAGAATGGTTAAAAAATTTGGTGTCAGGAGAAAAGCCCCTTGAAAAATCCGAGGTTTGAATCATGTTTCTTGTATTTGGCTTAGACTTTCTCTTCATTAAGTTTCATTGTTCTAGAGAAAAGTGGGATTTTAAAGCCACTTTAAAAAGTAGGAACAAAACTATATGGATAACTCACTGCTGAAATGTTCTGAAAACAAGTGCTAAACTTTGTTTCAGTCAGGTTTGAATCCTCCTTACTATTCTGCCCTCCTAAACTAAAATGAAACTGTTTCTGCTTGGTTTCAGCTGGTGTGAAACTAGCTTAGCTTTTCAGAAAGTCTTTTCACTGAAAAAAAGAAATATATTTGCAAGAATTTGAGAAAAGCTGGTCTGCTCTGTCAGCCGATGGCGAGAACTCTACTGTGTGATATATACAGTTCCTATTTTCACAAGACTCATCCTAAACCCAGTGTAAGAAACAGCTGTTCCTGGCTGTGTCTGTTGAAATTGAAACCAATACTGCAGTTTTACAGCATAATCCTGTTAGGAAAGGTGGAATATGTTTGTCTTTAAACAAGATGTCATGAAAAACTGTGAAGCGATGATAAATGTTGGGGAAAATGACCCTATGGAGCAATTCTTAAGGCAATAGCTGCCCGCTTACGCTTACACCGATAGTTACAGGATAACTACAACTCACAGTCAGCCAATCTGAACAGGATTAGTCAAAGGATGAGTGGTTTTCTGCAGGTACAGTACTGGTAGTAAAGGTGGAAAAACTCTTTATCACCCATAAACAGGTTTTGTCAAAGCACAGCCCTGCGTTTGGTCCGTACCGCGCTACACCAGCCCATCAGAACAAAGGTCCCACGTGCTACCTTTCCTACTGAGGCTTCTACCACTTCAACTGAACGCCGGCAACTATAATGCTGAACACATGCAGGAAATTGAGGAATGTGCGTTGCCTTTTTTTGCAAGCAAATCTGCTTGGAAGATTTTTGCAAGTAAATCTGCTTGGAAGGGCAAGAACAGAAAGGTCTGGCTCCAGGCATCGAGCCTGCAGAGGGGTTCCCAGTGGTACCAACTTGGGTTCTGCTGAGTAGCCAAAATGGAAACGGCTGGTGAAAAATTCCTAATAGAGACATGCCTCAAGGATGCTTACTGAAAGCAGCCAGAAAAGCTGGCCTCATTCCTACATGCTATATGTCATATATGGCAAATGTCGACATACAGCCCTGTTAGGCATCTTGGTTTTTTAGCTGCTCACAGGAACCCGGAGTCATATATAGACCTTTCCCTTCCAGAGGCTTCTCACCCCCTCGTATTTCCCAGGCTCGTTCTTGCAACTGAAGGACGTAAACTGATCTTAGCTCAGTGCTGGGGCATTGGCGATTCTGAAGCTGCTGTTCCTCTTTTTCCTGGTAACGAAATGTCCTTCTTGTCAGTGTCACCAGTGAGTAATTGCCATAACAACCCCTGAATCTGTGTGGTCCATATTTTACCTCACAGAGCAGATATTTTAATATGTATATGTCGCTTGAAAAATAAGAGGGTGTCGCTCTTATTGTTCCTTTAAAAATAAGGAGAGCTTCTGAATTTTATTTCATTTTTGTTTATTGTAGTTTATCTAAAGCTTCTCTCCTCTGACAGCTTTTGGTGTAACTTGTTCAAGCTGAGACTGGGTCCAAGAAACAGCTGGAGCGTGTTTAATGCAAGGTTTCCTCACAAAGCTGCCTTCTCCTGGGAGAAACAAGGGCAGATAAAAACTAGGAACTGCAGCTGGAGAGAGGCCATCAGCATTTCTTTTACAGGCAAAGTATGCCCCGGTCAAAAAAAACCCCACAGACACAAGCATCTGCCCAAATGGACAATAAGCAGATCTTCAATGCTAGGAGCACTGGTTCATGCGAAGTTACTTTCCTATCCACCTTCCAGGCAATGATGCACAGAAGCGTAGTGGATTTGGGAGCAAAGCAAGTATCTGGAAAAAGTAACCAAAGAAAAACAAACCCACAACTATGGCTCAGGCCGCACCTAAAGCCATGGTGTTTGCTAGCACACGCTTGTTTCTCTCACAGAGAAAACAGTGGAACCGGCAAGCCCACTCACCCAACCCCAGGCGCAAAACGGAGGTGGCAAAGCAGTCACGGGGCGGGGGG
>VYZM01004900.1:157927-207805 GCA_013398915.1 Dromas ardeola
GCTCTCCGCTGCCTGCTATGGATTATTCCCAGATGATCGTCTCGCTGCTCTTCGTCCTCTGCCCGGGGCTGCTGCCGGCAGGTAGGTGCCGGTCCCCAGCCGCTCGCCGCCGCCTGGGTCCGGGGGGAGCCGCCGGCCGGGCTCCGCGCTGCCGGGCACCCGCGGCGGGGAGGGCGGACCGGAGGGATGCGGCGGGAGATGCGCGGGGTGCGTGTTTTCCGCGGGTGCTGAGCTCTGCCCGCTCCCTTCCCGCAGCCCCCGGAGCCGAGGTGGGAGCCGCGCCGTCACCCCCAGCAGCCGCCGCCGCCGGGCACCGTCGAGCCCGGCGCTGCTCCTGCTCCTCGCGGCTGGACGAGGAGTGCGTGTACTTCTGCCACCTCGACATCATCTGGATCAACACCCCCGAGTGAGTGAGGGGACCGGGACGTGGCGGGGGGGGACGGGACTTCGGCAGTCGCCGAGCGCCGGGTTCGGCTTTGGTTGGGAAAAAGCGGGGGGAGGAGGGAAAAACAATGAAGAACCACAATCCCACCTGCAAAAATGTGAAGAAGAGGAAGGAATAGTTATTTGCACGGTCTCTCCTATTGCTTTCCCCCCTCTCCTGCTTTTCTGCCGAGTTTAGCAGCGAGACTGTTCACTAGGAGAGAAAGCGAGCAGGATTTGACCACCAAGATTGAGCAGATAGCTCCTAACAGCCCCGACACACCTGCGTTCCTAAAATCTGGACAGGAGTATTTCCTTTGGGCGCTGCTCAGCAAAAGGCTGCGGGATACTTTTCGCTATGAATCAGAAGCAGACAAAATGCCAAAAGTATGATTTTGCCAGCCTGAATTTGTCTGACAGTTTTTTTTCTTTCTGACAAGTTAGGAGGCTAGGTGGTTTACTTTCACATGGGGTGGCTCCTCACCGCCTCTTGCTGCTCTTTGCTGCAAAATAATGCATTCCACGTCTTAATAGGGTTATGTGTAGGGTCCATTTCTACGCTGTCCTCACCAAAAAGTAGTGAACCAGAGCCTCACCTAGCGCTGCAAACACTGACTCTGGTGATCCGTTCTGCTGCTGGGGTTCCTCTGAGCGCAGAGGTTCTGTTCCTCACTTTTATTGCTTCTTTCGGTCTTGGCAGTTACCAAAGTTCAAAGAGATGAGGTTTTATTGCTTTCTATCGAAGAGGGAGGCACAGCAGCCTTATGAAATCACAATTAAGTGGTCATTAGCCTTCTCAGTAGCCACGCTAATGAGTATGTTGGAGGATCATCAGAAGCATTTGCATGGAAACTATGACTAACACGGCATTCCCAATCACACAGCCTTTACTCATGCAATCAATCCCATTGATAAAATTGCCCAAAATACCCCGCTGTTTTGATGCCACAGAATTATTTGAATGACTTTCATGTTGTCTCTTTGATCATAGGAAGACTGTTCCATATGGTCTCGGAGGCCCTTCTCGATCCAGAAGATCGCTGAAGGACATGGTGCCGGAGATGCTCACTGAACCTGGCAGCAGATGCCGATGTGCCAACCAGAAGGACAAGAAATGTCTGAACTTCTGCCAGACAGGAAAAGATCTCTGGTGCGTCTATTGTTGCTACTCCTTAAAAGGCAGTGCATGTAAAAGGGATGGATTGTGGTAGACTTGCTCATTTTGCCACTTGCTGAGCAAATCATCTCCCCAGAGCCTTGCCTCCTACCTGAGTGCTCACACTGCTATGATACATACTATGGTTTGGCCCAGAAAGATCACTTATTACATGCCTTGAGAAGTGGTTGATGAGATGCCTCACCTTGTGGACTGCAGACTTGGGGTTTTTTTAACAGCAGCGCCTTTTCACTTTTAACAGGGCTCAGTCCACAGTGGAGAAAACCTTGCGTCACCGCAACAAAGCTGGCAATTGCATCGGACCCAAATGCATGAACCGACAGCTTGTTGACAGCAAGAAAATGAAGCGGTGAGTTTCTTCTCATCCTGTTGTAGTTCCCCGGAGCAGCAACAGAGAGCACAGTTCACCTGCCTTCGGGTCAGCCTGGGCTTAGCTGGTGATTTCAGCTTGAGAGTTTCGGAGGAACAAGTGAAGGGTATCTGGAGGGCTTTTCTTCATGCCATGGGTTTTTAGCACACGAGTGCTGAGCTCTGCCTAGCATGCCCCATCCATTCCTTAGAGGAAGCAGGCTTAGTTGTAGGCCTGAAGATACACCAAACTTCAGAAGAGCATGAAATCCTGAAATACTGACAGAAATAAATAGACTCTGTCATTTGAGTGTGTTCATGCACTATCTTAACTACTTACAAATATTATGTCCCAAATATTCTAATATGAAATTGAATCAGAATGCCTTTCCTTAGATACTTTACTCTATTTTACTGGAGGGGAAAAATAAAAAGATTATTGATCTATCCAGATTTTGAATATATTGTTTCTTCTGGCTGATGTTGCTGGCTTTTTAGAATGCAGGAGGCAGATTTCTACCTGCCTTATCTCATACGTTGCCCGCTAAACCTGTGTAAAATGAGTACAGGATGTTAGTGATGGAAATGCCTGCAAAAAGGTTGAGGAAAGGGAAAATGAAGACTAAATCAATACCTGAGCCCAATTTAGTATTTGAGATTAGGAGTAAATTTCAGGACTGCCCTTTGAGGTCCATGCATAGTAAGTTGAGTAGCAGCAGGCAGCAGTAGCACTCCACAGAGTGGCCGTTCAGAGACGCACGCGTTGGACTTGGTGCAGCTGTGAACCCTGCAGAGGTGCAGTCAGCTTTGAAGCTGAGTGTTAGTAGAGCTACATCAGCTCCAGCATTCGGTGTTCTCCATACACCCATGTAAAAGTATGGCATACAGAAGTTTGCCCACACAAAAGAAGACTCTTTAGTGCTACTCTCAAAAGCAGAATAGGGAGCAGGCAGCCTGATGATTTTGAGTGAGACTTAGGCCCTGTAAGTCTTAAATCATTTTTGATTACTTACTTGGAAAAAGCACCCATTCATCGGAACCAGGATCAGGTTAACCTAAAAGGAACAAAACAGCTGAAAAGAGTAACACTGAAGACCTCTTGATTGAATACGTGCTGTTTAAAGAAGTCTAGGGCATCTATATTTGAATTAATATTTTAACTTATTCTAATGTTTGCATTTAAAATCTGAATCCGATATTTCAAGTGGCTTAAGTTAGCGTAATTCTGACAGAAGTATAGCAATCAGCAATTACTGAGGATCGCATGGCAGAAATCTAGACTGAGGCTTATTTAATCAAAAACTGAACGTCTGCACACTGCAGATGCATCTTCATTATTGTAACAATAAATGTGTATTTCTTATTTTTTGCAGGCTGGAAGCCATTGGTAACAGTATCAAAGCTTCTTTCAGTATTGCAAAGCTGAAGGCTGAGCTCCAGAAAGGGCGGAAGCTGAAACATAACAGGGCGAACAAAAGGCAAAGCATCTGGGAAAGCCTGAAAGCATCCTAGTGGGAAGATCACCTGACTCTTTCTCCATCACACTTGCTGACAAAGCATCACCAAAACTCTCTCTTGACTTCTAACATTCCACGACGGCGAAGGACCTATCTGTCCACGTGTTTGCACAGCAGAGCAAACCACTAAGGAATTCCCGTATTTGGAAGTATAAAAGCAAAGGATTTCACCATTTTGGAATTCCGATGGAGGGGGTGAAGGGGAATCGGCAGTAACACGCATAAAAAGCCATCTTTCTGAAGAAACATTTGAATATTGCTTCTGGAATGTTACCCATCAATTGAGCAGCTTTCAGGGTCTACACCAAAAGCATCTTGCAAGGAAGACCTCACAGATTTGTTTAGAAAGGACAGAAAGCAAGATCTGAGTGGACAAACTTCAAAGCGAAAAACTCTACCTTCTGATTAAAATGCAAAAATGAAAGCCACAGTGCTACTTTAGTCAGGACTTACTGCATATATACATGTCTACCTCGCGTACTGTTTGTTGCACTCCTGCTAGAGTATTTTTACACCTTTTTATTGCCTTTACTAATCAGCTGCAACCCTTTGCCTTTTTTCAGAAGTCTAGTTTACTTGTACAACCAGAGTTATCTGAACATGGGTTAGACATTGTGGTTGTTTGCATAGTCAATGTCCTTTGGTTTTGGATGCCAAAGGACTCTTCAACATAAAATAAAAGTTAGAGGACACGTCTAGGTTTCCCATAACAAGGATATTTGGCTAACTGACGTTCTAATAATAGAGGTTGTTATGTCTTACATGCCACCAAAAATGCACTGAAGTGGGGATGTACCAGAGGCTGTTGTGAGATTTATTCAGTGCCTTGTTTGGTGGAAATGCGTCGAGACAAAGGGTTGTTTTGAATTATGTCAAAAGGCTAATATTGGGTGAATGTTTATAGCAGTGAATTTGTTCACATTGTTGAATTTGCTGACAGGTTGAATCTTATGTGCTTATTTTTTGTGTTTTGTATTTATATTCACACAAGTTCTTCATTATATTTACCATGTTGAATACACATTGAAGTAGGCCATATTGGTCTATGCATGTTTTATGTATTTCTGTATGAAATTGGGAAATGCTTTATGCCTATCAAGGTAAATATCTTCAGAAATAAATATTTTTAATTACTGTATTGGATTGTTTTTCAGCAAGCCTGCTTTTCCGTAGGCTGTGGCTCCATGATCATGGAGGTGGATTGCCCCACATACAAAGCTGACCTAGATGAAGTGTGTGCACATGATTGCTTTTCTGTCAGATTAGCCAGATCACGACACAGAAAGGTTACACCAAATGTGAGACAACAGATAATACTTGTTCTAGCTTCAAGCTTCCTCATCAAAACTTCATAGCAAAATTTGAATTGGCCAAATGAATTTATCCTGGAGCAGCACTCTCACATGGCTGATGTCTTCTTCATCCAGTAGCAAAAATTCTAATGTTGTATTTACTCTAACATTAAAATATGGCCAATAAGGGGTTGGATATTGATGAACTAGAGGACAAAATGCACGCACTGGATGCTATATTGGATTAGGTTGTGCTATGTTACTTATTATCACGGTATCCCAAAGATTCTCAGTCCAGGACAGTTAAAGATGGAAACCTCAGTGGAGCCTGGCCCAAGCCCAGGAAAGAGCCGGAGTGGCAGTCAAGCTTCACATGTTTCCAAACATTGGCCTAAAGTGGTTATAGCTGGAAAGATGCTTAAAGCAAATAAATAGATTAATCATCTCTGATCCTATAGGAAAAAAAAAAAACACAAGAGTTAGTCCATGGATAAAACGGAGTGTTTTGGCTTTTTTTAAAAAATCAAACTTTTACAAACAAATACAATACAAAATACATGTCACTTGCAAACACTAACAGCAGTCACCATTTAAAATTTCTGAAATTGTTTGGAATTTCTTGGCGATATTCATTTGCAGCATTTCCCTGATTCCGTGATTTTTCACACCCAAACACCAGAAGCCTAAATAAAGCCCATATCATCTTTCCTTCACGCTGTTCTGCTACGTTTTGAGGCAGTAATTCAGTGGAGAGGTGGCAGTGCTGGTGGCTGGGGTCTGACAGGAGAGCCTGTCCCAGGCGGCAGAAAGGAATGGGGAGCCCCCTTGCTTCTGCAGGGCAGGATGCGGCCCCCAGAGACCCCCTTTGATCCCTGCATTGCCCGCACTAACTGCTTGGGATGCGCATGGACCAGTGACCTCTCTCAGGTGTGAGGAGACCTCACTAATGCTCTCTGGCTTTCCATTTCTTCCCCTGTCGGTGCTCGCCTTTGGCAGGGAAAATCGACAAGCAAGTGGTCGAGGCACTGCCTCTCACCCAGCCAACGTGGCAGGTGAGGGGTGGTGTAGGGTGCCCCTGTTAGGGAAGGGGCCGTGCATTGGCATCACCATCACAGTTGCTCCTGTTTTCTCTCCTGGGAGAGAGCGGGAGGAGAGAAGTGATTCTGGGAGTGGAGGCAACACAGCGCCTGTGCTGTTATTAAGGCTGGCTATCTGGATTTTGTAGGTGGCTGGGCTAAATGGTGCTGTGGGTGGGCTTTAGTAGCCCAAATTCCTGGCCAGCTGCTTAAGGGATTTTTGAGAGACCATCCTAAAAATAAACCTGTTCCTTCTGGGGTTTACTCTGCTTATGCCTGGACTCGAAAGCTGGCTTTCATCCTCCTTTCCTTCCCCCTAAGCTGACCCCGCTGCTTGCTCATGCTGCAGCTTTGCGCAGTGATGGGCACCCACTGCATTTTGGGGAAGACACGGTCCCCGGAGCCCTGCGAGGTAAAGTAAGAGCCCTGCACAGCACCGAGCCTGAGCGGCAGTGCAATGAGCACAAGGAAGGTTAGATGCCCTGATGCCAAGGTCTTGCAGGCTTTGGGAAGAGTGTCCAAAGCCATTTCATGTTGTCCCTGCCCCAGACCCCGTGCTATTTACCTCCTGGCATAGGAGCATAAACTGCCGCTTACCCTGGTTTGCATTAATGAGCTGGACCGAAAACCAGAATTTAACAGTCTGTTTGTCTCACTGAATAAGCAAAAGGGAACATGAAGCATTTTATCTTAAGGCTGGCTCTCATACAAGTACCAGGGTCTGTCCCAGAGGTTTGCTCCTTCTCAAAGCGAGCTCCATAGCAGAAAGAGATTCAGTAACTCAGGCCAGAACCCCTGGTGAAAAAAGAGAGGCATGGTATGTGCTGGGATTTATGGCACTGAGCACAGAGCAGTGTAAAAGTGCATTCTTACTTATAATAAACGACCTGAGCGAAAAAATATTCTACCTGAAGCCAATGGAAACATTGTGCTAACTGCAGAGGCAAGGCTGCAGAGTCAGGGCTCTCATTCTTCTAACTAGAACTAATCTCACTTCTTCTCTTAAAAAGTAAACCTTTCATGGCTATGATCTATCTCCTTTTTAAGTGAGAGGTTCTTTTAATCCAGGATGAAGGACGAAGGGAAGCACATAGAGAAGAGGGCCACCACTTTCCAGCGTAGCCATACTCTAACGATGCCAATATACACCTGACGCAGAGCTGAAATTCCAGCTGGGATCAAGAGCAAGGAAAGGCCCCATTCCTGAGCTGTTACCTAATTGTGTCTCCCTCCTCTGTTTTTTTCCTGGGTCCTGCATGGCCATTTCTGAACTTGCAAAAAGTTTCACAGGAAAAGACAACTATTTATCTTAATTTTAGTTTGCTGTACTTATTTTTATACAAAGTTGTGTGTAATTCTTTTTTGCTTAGCTGCTTTATTTTTATTTCTCTGGATAAAGGCTGCTTTGACTATAGATCAAAACACGGTATACAATAAAACAAAGCTTTGACATGTGAGTCAGGCTTCAAGTCAGGAAAATACTACAATGCTACTGAAATTCTTTCCATCTTATCTACATATTTCTGATCTAATTTTTCCAGAAATGGCAACTCTAATCTGTACCATGTTATCGTGAACTGCCCCAAAATAATTCACGCAGGATGTCCTAATGTTGCTTATAGAAGTTACCAAATAGCAGCCTCTTTGTTCATGTTTCCTTACATTAGGATAAATTTAGCCACCACAACACACTTCTATATTTACAAACAGAGGGAGCTGGATAAACCGCTGTTTGAAGGCTATCTGACGTTTACTTTCTTCACACTCAACTGTTTGCCTCTGTGTATATAAAACCATATCACTTTTGACTTCGTCTGCATCATGGCACTATTATTAGGTTCCTTGGGTAGAAATCCAGCTTCCATTCACAGCCGATATCTTTATTTGATTTACCGTTCTTCCTTCGTGACCTAGGAAACAAAAGGAAGGAGTTTTTGATTAATTAGATGAGAATGCTTGGAAGCTGTGATGGTGAGTGTAAGTATGCGAAGAGACCGAGCGCCACAGATAAAGTACAAAGATAGCAGCAGGATCGCTTTTCCTGAGGTAAACATCGTGCGAATGACATTTCAGAAACTTAGCCAGAATTGGCGTTCGTGTCATACTTTATTTGATATCTCTGATCAAATCTGAGCTAGGTGAAAAATGATAGGGAAGCCTATTTTGTTATTTCTCAATATGGTTAAACAGTCAGCTGGTATGTCTTCGCGGTGTGCCTGGGACAAGTTTCTCTGCTTGGATCGGGTCAAGGAGACCTGATTTCTGCCTGAAGTCCACTGGGTCAGTCGGTCAGCCAACAATTCCCTCAGCTTTAGGAGGCATCATTTATGCCAGTGAAAATGAGAGCAGAATTTGACACAGAAAGGCTTCGTTCTTTCTGATATTGCCACGGCGGGGGCAAACAGACACTGATTTGCTGTTGCTAGCACAGAGCTCCAGAGACTCTTGCTCCTCTTGGTCGGCGTTCGGGGTTGGGTTTTTGTTTTTTTTTTCTCCCCGCAAGCATTTTCTAGTAACAAATTAGATAAATATCACTTTGGTAAGCAATGGGGCAATTTGCCTCTGGCTCAAGAAAGCTGCGCTCAGAAATGGATGAACCCCATGGAGTTTGTGGTTTCATTGACCTCTCCAACTATTTTGGGGTCTGCAGAAATGATTTGAGTTCACCAACTGTAATTCAAGCCCACACTGTTGTTGTTGTGTTTTTCCCCCCAAGGAAATAATAAAAAAACAACAACCCTAAACCTAACTTTTTTCCAGCAAAAGGAAAATGCATGTTATGTGCCAGTCACTAGAAACAAATCCAACCTCTAGTCTGGCAAGAAGAAAGCAGCACTGTATTTTGGTTATATATATTGGATTTACATTTTCCTCTGCTTTCTCCATCTCTTTTCACTGACACAATTCAGCCAAGCACTTGGTGAAGTGTCCATCATGAAAAATTAGCCAGTGTCCTAAGGACTTCTTGTGCAAAGGTAGCCACATGCATTGAATGTTTTGATGGGTCAGAGCTGCTCCTCTTGTCATCTTTCTTGTCTTCATGTCAGTCCTGTTATTGCAAGAAATGTGGGGGTTTTTTGCTTCTTATTTTCGCCTTCTCTTATTTCTAACAGGAGTATAAAGCAGTGATATTCACAAAGTAGATGGCAAACTAAAGTGGACTGAAAAACTGTGCAAATGGTGCCTGTTGTATTCTCATCAGAAATGTGCAGGCCTTTAAGTTGTGCATTTGCCTGTGTAAGGATTTCCAAGTAGCTGAGACCTCTTACAAGTGATTTAACCAACAACATTCTGCTCTGAAAAGAGTTAAACTCTGTGGCCATCAGCTGCTCATGAAAATGTGGTCATGTAAATGTATTTTTAGCTTTTTAGAAGCTCCCTGCCTGGGAGCTTCTAAGGATCCAAGGTGCTGGGTATTGTCAGGACCAAACTCCCTCCTCAATGAAGTAAGGACTTCTCCTTACTTCTCATTCACGCATACTCCTACGTTCTCATACCCTGAACTTGCTCACCCACTTCGGTGAGCGTCCCTCAAGTACATAAGCAAGCACAAAACAAGAACCATGACGTTATCTGCAGGAGAGGTGCCTTGAGAGTGCCCTGTGGGTTCTTCCCTCATGACTGTACGTCTCATCTGACCTCAAGGGAGACATATCTTTCCTCAAACATAGGCTGCCCAGCACATCTGTCAGGCAGCTGACTTCATTATGTGGCAAGGCAAGCGGGGATCAAAGAACCCATGATGCTGAAAAGAGTGATCATCACTGGGCTGCGCAGAGCCTACCCTGCATGATGCTGCTGCCGGCGTGCTCATCAGGGGATGGGAAAGAGGGTGGCTGCAAGTAGCAAATCACACCAGCATCCCTGCTCTGTCCCCTGGCAATGCACCAGCCGGCTGCGTGTTCGCCCTGGGTAATGCTGCCAGGCTGCTTTGCGATGGCAGCAGCTCCCCTTTAATACATACGGTCTCAAAATGACCCCACAGGTTTTAGCAGTATCTTCTAGCAGATTTTTCTGAGAAAGCATTTCAGTCGGAAGAGCTGTCCGCTCATCCCAGTTTCCCTCCGGGTGGACTAAACTGGTGTCACTCGGGTGAGTTTGGAGGAACGTCACTAATTTCACCATCCCAGAGGTTTTTCAGGGTATCAGTCATGCAGATCTATCCTATGACTGCGAAATCCACAGATTCCTCTACAGAGGCTCCCTTGTCTTTGTTTCTTCTATGTATTCATAAGAAGAATATTTTCATAATTTTTCCAACAATTTTACTCCCCTATCTTTCTAAAAATCTTGTGGCTTTTGCTGAGGACTTGGCCTGATGTTTTTCCTCCTGGATCTCTGCTAACCATTACGTCATTCTCAGTACACATCCAGCAGGACGCTTTGCAGCGATGTCCTTTCCAGTGGCTTCCAAACAATGTGTATTAATGTTGTTAATTTAATTTTACTTCAAGTAAAATCGAGTCTGGTTCGTCATAAGCACAAGGATGCCTTTCACCTGGCTGAAAAGCAAAGTGCCTGTGAGTGCTGCCCTTTGCCCTGAATTGGCAATGGATTATGGATTACTGGTTCTGGTGTGGACTCTTTAGGCAAGGCAGAAAGTTGGCTGGATATTACTATAAAGTAAAAATTTATTCTTTGAACTAACCGCTTTCTGCTGAGTAATTATTTTTCTACACAAATATTTCTAAAAATGCCTATACATGCACAGGGGCCAACTTTCTAAGCAAACTGCAGCCTTTCCTTCCCCATCCTTTATTTTTCTTCTCTGAAGCCTTCCTGTGTCGTTCCTGTGGCCAAACACAGCTTTTGTGAGCTACTTCTGTATGAAGCTATGATCATAGCTGTTTTTTCAGCCTGTGATCCGTGAACATCTGAAGAGCCATGAAATGTGATTAAGGGATGCAAGTTCATATGTGCTTTACAACAACCTGCATGTGTGAAATTCCTGGAACAGTCTGCACTTCCACTGGAAATTTTTTGGTGGTCCACATTACAAATTGATTTAACCCGTGTCTCATACATGGAATGTATTGAAAAAAAGTTGTAAAATGAAGTTGTCAGCATAGGAAAGTGCAGAATTGAGTCCAGCCACAAAGCAAATAAGAAAGATACTGTTCTGGTAAAAAGGTATGTGATTGTATAACTAAATTATTGGGTATTGCAAAGTGTGTGTGCACCAGGGTACGTCGGAGAAAACTTTAAGCATTTACCGACTCCGCACGTGTACTTGTCAGCACGGAAGTGTGTACACATATAATGTAATGTAACATAACAAAGGTCTTTCTGATGTTGTACAACACATTTTGGATCCACTTCCCGTTGTCAGAAAACTGCAGACTCAGGGGCTCTCTGCCTCGATGTCTGTCTTTTTTATCCCCGTTTAATTTAGCAGAGCTCTGGCCAGGATAGCCAAATTCTGTAGGTGCCCTTGCAAAAGATGCTTTGCAAAGGGCGCTGCTGTTCACTGTTATGCAGAATGGTTGCTTTTGCCTGGAATTCTAGTTCAACTACTCTCATGTTGTTTACATGGATTTTTTTACTATGAGATCTACAAGGAGAGAGAGTACATTTGCCCTCAGTTTTCCCTCTCCGGACAACACAGTTGGAGACCTCTGAATGGTTTATAGGCTAATTAAAAACAGACCACAGGTTTTGGTTGAGTTTTTTTTTCTTCTTCTTCTTTTTGCTGCATTCCAGTTTGTTTAGCTGCTCCGCAGGGATTTGACAGGGGCATTGTTAAGGAGACAAAGGGCCTCTGGCTTGGGTGACATTAGTGTGCTAAGAGATGCCTCCTTTTCACCTGACAGCCTAACCAAATTGGATCACGTATCGGAAAGACTGAGAAAACATCGGAGGACATGAAATATGCAGCGAATGACTGACCTGCACATCCTACCTGGCTCTGGCTACAGTAACAGCTTTGCAAGGGAGCTGATGCAGAACTGCCCTTCTCTCTCCACCTGACAAACTCAAACAGCTGATAAATTACCAGAACTAATTGTTGCCCTGACAGGCCTTTGATCCCTGGAAGAGTCAATTTATAAACGATGAGCTCCTTTTACATGCCACCGCTGATGGAACTGTTGAAATCGTTATAAAATCAATAATCCCTGCAGTCTGGGGATCCTTTAGTTTTCTCCCATTTACTCAGGAGACAGTTCAAAGTGTCTGCAAATGCTCATTTCCGCCTCTCCCCAGCAACCTGCCCAGAAAAAGTCAGGCATTGCCACAGGAGTGAGGCTTGGTAAGAGAGAGAGTAAGCATCTGAAAAGCAGGCTAGTCCAGATGAACACTGGGCAGGAAGCAGGACGGTCTCCAGGTCATACTCTCAGCCACTTCCAATGGTCTTCCCAGGAAGAGAAAATTGTCAGAAATAAGGGCGGAAAGGCAAGGTGGGAAAATCTTGGATGATAAGCAGCATCATGGGGAATGGCAGCATCTTCAGGGTGGCAGTGGAACCGAAATCTCATTTATGGCTCCTACAGCCCAGCCTCTACAGGGAGCCAGCTGGTCTGTTCCCCTGGGGCATGTTGCCTCTCCCAGAGGCAGAGCTCCTGGTGGCCTGCCGGCACATGTCTCCTTCACCTGTGGCCATCTGGTTATGGTACAGCAGAGCTGGGATAAAAAATTCTGCCACGGGCTTGTCTATATGTGGTTTTAAGTGGCCAGAGTCCACCCTACCCAGCAATGATTGTACTTTCTGGTCCTGTTGAGTGCAAACCTGGTGCCACCGACTTGAAGGAACAAGCCAACATTCAGCCAAATAGTCCTCATGGGTGGGATTTCATGTGCAGAATTTTGTCCTAGACCTGTATTGCAAGAGCGTATCACGGCCACCACATGATAGAGAACCCAATGAAACCTCATTCTTGGGCTGTTTGAGCAGGTTGCTAGTTCTTTTTGCAACAGACCCCTTTACAGAGTTGTTAGGATACTCCAGAAGTCATGTTTCTCTTAGACAGTTATTTGATGGCTTTATTTATTTATTTATTTATTTATTTATTTATTTTTCTGGGGTGGGGGTGGGGAGGGAAGGAGAAATGTATACCTAAGTATAGAAGAATACTTGAGAGGAGATCTATAAGAGCTGTCTTCAGCTCTCACAAGTCAGCATAGCAACAATGATCGGGGCTTGATGGACCTCTAACAAGAGGCATCAGCAGAGCAGAAACAGTCCTCCCATTCAACAGGCCTTCCCTGAGCAAGAGGCTCCTCTGAGGCCTGCAGGTGTGAGAGGAACAACGGCTGCCACCAGCAGTGGCCATGCAGAGGGAGGGACAATATTTCATCTCAACCGGAAGGAAAATTTAGCCGAATTCCAGTGAGCACCTTCACAGCGACACCTGTCATTTTTGAACAGGAGACAGAACGGGTGATGCTCACTGCTCAGCGCCCAGGGTGATGAGCACTTGGCATCCAGCAGCCCAGCTCACAGGGAGTGCCAGCACCACCACTGGGGTCGTCTGGGACTCCATTTTCCTTGTGCCACTAGAATTAAAGGACAACTTAGAAGAATAGTGCAACGATAGCACTTGTATTTGAAGGAAAGGCCTTGGCCTGCTCTTGCTTTGCTCATTTTCCAGTTGTGGTAACACAATGGGACCACACCAACAGGCCCTGGCTTATGCCTGGGAACAAAGTTTGCAGGCCTGGACCCAGCGTTGTTACCACTCACCAATTTTTGAAAACACAGCCAAGAAGCCGTCAGTCTGGCTCATGTCCGGAAACTTTATTTGCACACAATCCTGTCTTTCAGTACAATCGCTTTTCCTGTGCCTGATTATTCTGATGAGAGAGAACTCGTTAGGAAAATGGAACCCCACAACCCAAGTGCATTCATGGGGCTGGAACAATAGGAGGTGCTGACTGATGCTTCACTTTCCGTTCTCCCCTGAAAGCTGGTACACAAATGTGAGGTTTTATAATGCGGTTCAATGTGGTTACTCCAGAGCTGTCTGGGGCCTGGCCACCAAGGCTTGTCCTCACCACAGGCAGAAGAGGTGCTCCCTAAGAGGTGTCCTCCGGACTGAGGAACACTTGAACAGAATCACAACATCCGTTACAGAAAGAAATAACAGAGATGTTATTAACTGTAACTAGCTGTTACTGAGTGAAGGAAATGGCACACGCACATGGCTTACACAGTGAGACACTGCTCTTGTCCAGCCTAGTTCTTCACTGTCTTACCAAGCTTGAACGTTCTCCAGACCTTCAACCTGGGTAGAGTGCAAGTGATCCATAGGGAGATTTTTCTTCAGGCCACAAGAAGGCCTTAGGGCTGGGAAATAAATATGAAAAAGTTCCTTAATTAATGTTGAATGGAGTTAGACGCAGTGTGCAGTGTTCCACTGGAGGGAGAACTGAAACTTTTTGTAAAGCGAAAAAGAGTTTGAGGATGACTTTGCATCACCACCTTGTGTAGTAAACTGACAGGAAGCTTCTGTAAGTCAACAGCCCTAGCGGAAATGAGGAATTTACCTCAAAAATATGGTTTCTGAAACTAGTTCTGGAGGACAGCCTTAATCACGGTGCACTGTAGGGAAATACATCTTGAAAAGGCAACAAGACAGAAGTAGGAACAACGCAAGAGCAAAATGAGACTGAAGACACTCACCCTATACAACCTCTTGTAAGTTACTTTCTGACCCTAAGGGTCCCATGAAACCCCCAACGAGGAATGACCTTCCAAAACAGGGAGGGCAACAAGACAGCATCAAGATGAGCAGAGCAGGGTGATCAGCTTAAAGTCCTCAGCCTGGAATTAATTTAGTGGCAATTCAATACTGAGAAATTTATTCTCAGGATGCTATTCACCCTGAAGTACCAGTATACTTCCCAGCTGAGTAGAGGGTTTAGAAGCAGCCATATTTTCAGATTAGTTAGCATCCACTAAGCAAGCAATGAGAGGGGCGCAAAGGAGAGGTAGAGATAGCCTAATTTTAATCTTCTCCAAGGAAATGAGATTGCTCCCAAGACATTATGCCATGTGTATGTGACAAAAGAGGTGGGTATGACAGGTTGATATGGAGAGGCCTGAAATAGAACAGTGGGGTAAATGTGCAAGAAGGATCTACTGGCAATATGGAGACACAGTGGGAAAAAAATGCCTAGGTTAATCCTACCTAATTTGCGTAGCTAAGTAATGCACCTGAACTGAGAGGAGCTTTCCTCTGGAGGTGTCTGGCTTTCTTGCTTGACGTCATGAAGGAGCCTACAGAGGGATGGCAGTCACAGAGATGAAGTTATGACCACATCCACCTTATCTTCATGAAGTAGCATTTGAGGGATGCAACCATATTAAACAGATGGAAATGTTTTTGGGCCCACTGTATTCAGTATCTTTTTTTCTTATGGGAAATACGAATTTTCCACAGAAGAATAACAGGGCAGCTATTTATCAATTGTTTCCCCATAGAAAAAGAATAATCTTCCAATATGTTCCAAGAGGTAAGCAAGAGCAAGATGCACTGTATAACAGCTATGCAATAAACTGAAGGTGTGGTGAAGAAAATAGCATAAAGGAAGCTCTTGGTAGGAGAAACTCATCTTCTTGAGCTGGGTTTCTAGGACAGGCATAATTAAGGTGAATTACCTCTAGGACATTACATCCTGAGGAGGCAACAAGACAGAAGGAAGAAAGACGCAAGAGAGAAAGTAGGCTGAAGAGAATTTGATTCCCATGAAATATTGATTGAGGATAGCTCCTGCAGCCTGGCCTACCACCCTCACATAGCTGGGTTGACTCAGGAGGAAGAGATGACTAGTTTTGATTACCATATTGAGGAAAAAAAATAATTTCTTCATGCTCTTTTCTGACTTAGTCAGCTGTTTGGAGAGCCTGTCACACCCAGGAGATGTTATTTATATCCTACACTTCCAGGACAATATTTCATTGGGAAATCTTCTGCCCTGAAAAAGGGGAAGGGTAAAATAATTAAAGGATACAGTTAAAAAATAAAATTACTGGAAAATTGTAATTTCAATGTGGTTAGAAAGGATGTAGGAACAGCACCGAAGCTGTTGCTCCCAATACATGCCTGGAGTACTTGCCAGGATCTCACTGAAGATCAGTTCTCACAGTACTCACTCCCAGTTTGAAGAAACCTTGTGAATGCATGCCATGTGTGACTACAATCAGAAAGTCAGATCTTTTAGACAGCATTCGCATTCTTTGACAGAACTAGTTTAAGCCCTATTTCTCAATAAGAGTTTGGCTGGTGAAAAAGTCAAAGTCTGGATGGGTCAGCTGAAGTTTCCAGAATAGTATCAAACATGAGAACTGAGCAGGTCCAGGCCCACCACACTCTGCCCTGAAATATCTAGGCGACACCAAAGTGACAACTTTGAGCCAGGTGGGTACTGTGTGAAACCTGATGAAATGACTTTCTGTGCTGAAGATAGAGAACAAAGCTGTGAGATGGGGCCACCTTGATTTGAATCAATTTCTCATTAATGTTTGACAGCAGAGAGTACTGCCAGTTGCTGCAAAAAAACCTGTTGTAATGGCGAAAAAGTTTTCTCCTCAGGTGTCTAATATTCACAGCCAATCACATGTGAGATGTGTG
Organism: Dromas ardeola; assembly: GCA_013398915.1. Lineage (NCBI taxonomy): Eukaryota > Metazoa > Chordata > Aves > Charadriiformes > Dromadidae > Dromas > Dromas ardeola. The sequence goes on from VYZM01004900.1 coordinate 174,329, forward strand.
TCTGTTATTACTTTGGATAAACTGAAATGTTTTTTTTTCCTCCTCAGTGGATGAGATGGTCAAGATACAGATAACTTCTAAATTGACCTTGACCTTTCACCGCAGATGAAAACAAGGGAGAGGACAATAGTCTATCTCTTGTGCTCTTATGAACAAGTGCACATAAATTTTTGTTGACTTGTCTCCTAATCCAGAGACCTGTATGCAGCTGCAAAGGTGGAGCAAACTTAGCTTATCTCCTGTTTGTTTAATGAGCAGTTTACCTGATAGAGATGCTGCCCTCAAGTTCACAGACACCCATGTTTGTGTTTCGCAGCCATGACACAAAGAGCTTTGCTGAGGTACAGGGAACTGTGTTACCCATTGTTGGTGGCTGTTGTTGGAAAGGTTGACGCAATGCCTGTAGACTTGAATGGAGAATAACAGTAAGGATGGCACTTGCTAGAAGTGAGTTTTCCCGCCAGGGATCGTCCTTTAGCACCTCCCAGGACAGTGGTGGCACTAGCACTAAAAGCAATAGAAGGTGGTTAGAGGGATAAAAAACATAGTTAGTATTCATGTCCAACCAACCCAATTTCCAAAATGTTTACAACTATGGGAAAGGGCAGAAGGTAGACAGGGAGGGCATGGGAGTTACACACTAAAATACCAGAGCTGTTATGAGAAGTCCAAGGTACTAGAGATATATGCTGGCTGTAAAAAACGGGACTAAAGCATCACATTACACAGAAAATATATCAGTCTGGAAATCTTGCAGGAAACAGATTTCTTTTGAGGTTCTGAGTAATGCCTGGTCCTAACCCTCTGGCAGATAATAAAATATTAGTTGAAAGCTGGAGTTGCAAAGTCTGCAGTGTCTTAAGCAAGCCCTGCCCATGTACTCTTCAAGTCACATTGACTCTAGTGGGACTTCAGCTTGTGCCAAAAAGTATTGGAGCTGACTTTTCATAGGTGCTTCAAGAATTCATTGGACTGGGGTTCACCATTTATAGCTCCCAGTGAAGTGCACAATTGCTAAGAATTTACGTCACTCTTTTCCAGCTGCTGATACCAACCCTTCCATACTTGTCTGAGTAATGCCACCATTTCTTCAATGTTGATACTTCTCTGTTTCCCAGTTTATCTGTTTACCTTTCAAGAACTTAATTTTACTAACACATTCATAACAGTTTGTCATTCAGTACCAGATTTTAACTAGTGACAGGGATAGCCAGTTAAATTGAAAGGGAGACTTGAGCCTTCATACTTGGCTTTAAATGCTTGCAGTGACACCTTAGGTATATATAACCATTTTTCTGGTAATATTTCAGTCAAAAAGTCTGATTCAGACTGATTTGTTTGGGAAATTTGGTTTCAAGCTCACATTCTTCCTCAAGGGTTTCAGTGGGTTGCGTCACAAAAGATACATTTCGTTATGTAATTTTGCATTCAGACATAGATGAAAACTGATGTGCAAACCTGAGCAAACTGAAATGCTTCTCCAACACATGACGCTGTTCTGGGAAAGAGAGAACTGGTGAGAAAGCAATGCTATCGTAAAAGAAAGATTTTGGTACCACAGCTCTTAATTCGGAACAAAGTAATGCTGACATAAGATGTAAAAATATTTTCCATTGTGAATCAGGTGCCTTGGCCAAGTCTGGAAAGATCTGAATTCTTGTTCTCTTTATATTTGAAAATGAAAAAATGTACTGTTATCAGCACTTGTCATAAAAATAGACGCATTGTGTTTAATGTGTCAGTGCTTGCTTATTTTACAGCTCTGCAGTATTCTGAATATGTTTTTTCTGACTTGTTAACTAAGTTTCCAGTGCAAACGAGTTACAACTCAAGAACTTGATATTCGAGGTTGCTAAAATTTTGCAATTTTGTGGTATATGAGTGCACCATCTGTTCTTCCTAAGAAGTAGCTATTTTTAAATTATATTTTGTATGGTTTCTCTTTGATGAAGAGCCTAGGAAACAGCTTAGTAAACTCTGACGCACCAGACAAATAACTTTAAAAGAATTTTTATGAATGTTTCCCTCCAAATACAGGAGTATTCCGTCACACTGAATTATTCATAATGTATGTTGTTTAGCAGATACTCACATATTTGCAAGGTACAGAACCTATTTTCAGCAGTTTATTTAACAGAGCTAGTGCATGATTTTCAAACAAAATACTTTTTATTAGGTACTGGATTCTTTGGGAAATAAAAAAGATGCCCCAAAGTTTGGTTTTCAAAACATTTCTGGATTTTTTTTATGAAATGGAAGAAACTTTGTCTTTCAGGAACTTTGCCTATGTCATTTATTTCCTCTATATTATTTTGCTAGTATTGTCCTGCTTTTTCAGTAATGAAATTGTTAAATGTGGGGACAGGGAAAGGAAAGAGGAATAACAGTTGAGAACAGAGAAGAGAGAAAAGTTTCAGTCCTGGTTTGTTGTTAAAAATAGGCCAGTCTGTTACAATGATCCTCTCCCTTGTTGCAATTGCTGGTGTAGCAGCAGCAAGCTTTTAGAGAACTGATAGGAAAAAGTCACTTTATTGCTGCTATGCGTCAAGGACTGTACTCCTATTTTAGGTCACCTTGATAATTTTGCTTAGGTAGACCAGAGAGACCTGGGAAGTTTTATTTGGAATAGCTGTGCAAAATTAAGCTTTCTGAAGATCTCATTTTTCAGAGAAAATGAGAGAAACTAAGGGTTCAGTCTTGCCCCCCTCCTTTTTCTCAGCTGGCTGCATCTCTCTCTTGTGCTCTTTGGGAGGGTACCATGTCTCCCCTACTGTAAGCCATTCAAGGCCAGGCTTGGTGAGGCTCTGAGCAACCTGATCTAGTTGAAGATGTCCCTGGTTACTGCAGGGGGGTTGGACTAGATGACCTTTAAAGGTCCCTTCCAACCCAACACATTCTATGATTCTAAGTCTTCATCCTGTGCCTTGCCCACCTGTTTGGGATAGAGGCAGCAAAGGCATGAAAGCTGGATTCCACCTTGAGAAATGTTCTTGCCCACGGGCCCTCAGGGATGCCCACAACTGGCAGCCCACCACACCAGCAATAGGACCTGCTGAGGTCACTCTTCAGGGACACCAGAGGACTGGGAGTCGTGCAGAGGAATACATCAACAGACGTCAGAGACTGGAGAAGTGAGATAAGGATGCAACGTACCCATCTGCAGATTGAGCTGTAGCGCGAATGGGAACTGGAGACAAGGCTCTTAGGAAAATGAGAGCATGGATCATCTATCACTCTTTCTCCAGCTTGCCTGGAATATGTCATTTCCTACTCAGCCTCCCATTTCACAGCTGTGACTTTTTCATCATGTTCTTTTCAAAAGAAAACAGATCTGGCCCCTAAAGAAGACTTACACAGTCCAGCCCCAAGTGCTCCCGTCTAGCTGGTCTCTCTCTCTTCCAGCTGTCCATCTCTTGGTTTTAATGAACTGAAGCCATAACAAAGTCCGGACAACACAAGGGCAATTCAGTACTGGATTTCTTTCAACAGTGCTAATTCCTCTGGCCTTTACAGAGGCATTGAACCAGAAACACACCTCAAATGGGTAGAGGGTAAAACAACCCAAACAAACAAGTAGGGGAAACAAACTGGAAGGTTAAAGAAAAGATAACCTGTGCCTGTTCTTGGGAAAGTAGTGTTTTCTTCCAGCTCAATTCACCCCATGGCCAGGCAGGTCAGGACTGCTGGTACGGGGTAGCTCACCTATGAAAACAAATATTCCCTTGTTGGATAAAGTGCCATACTGTTGATATTCAATGCCTTTTCAGGTTTTAAGGCTCTCCAGACCAAGTGAAAATCAGCCAGGCTAATTAGCGTGTGCGAGTCTTTTGTCCTGATTATGTTTTGTGTACCAACGTACATGTACAAAAGCAGGACCTCCAGGAGGGTGTAAAAGCATGCAAGAGAGAGAGAAAGAAGGAGATCCGTGTGTGAATGTGCAACTGACAAATGAGTGTGTGCATATGAGAAACAAAGAGAGACCAAGGAGCCTTTTCTTATCATCAAAGATATATTAGAAAATCTCTTCTTTTTAAAGAATGACCACAATGACACACGATAAATAAATACGGATTACGGGACATTTCATTTATATAACTCATTCCAGTGAGCTATATAAATCATATTGCCTGTGTGTGACTTATTCTGGAAATGACGAAGAGAGATAACAGATAAGATCACAAGTCAGCAGCTTCTGCAAAGTGATACACAGGGCTGTAGATTTCCTTCCCAGCTGGAAGACAGGCATGCCAAGCTTCTGTGCAGCAGAAGCTGCTGTCTTACCTGGAGGCAAAATGCCACCACACACAGGACAGGTTGAGATTTAGCAGCAGCAATGCGCTGTCTGTGTGTGCAGCAGCTCCTGGCTCCCCCCAAGTCCAAAACTGAGCAGAAGCGGGGAGCCAAAAGCTGCCATCTCTCATAGACGCTGCTTGCAAAATACAGTGACACACAGCTGATTGCTGGCCCTACTGTGCATTGTTCAAAATCTGGGCACCCTTTGGCACTCCTTTGGCAGGTTGCATGCCCATAATTTTTGGACAAAAAGTGACTCAATGTTAAAAGATGCCTCTAAAATCTGTAAGAAACAAAGTGTGCATTATTGTCATTGCCTGAGATCATCAACCTGGTCTACATAATCTGACAAAGAGCTATTGGGTTAATAGTTTAATTCTTTCTCGGTTCAGCTTGCGCCTGACATGGTATCATGTAAGGGAATTATTTCTAATGCCACTTTTGGGTTTCCATGGTATTCTTGCTTGCCAAAAGAGGACTCTCCTGGATATACAGGCACAGATTATTGTATGTAGATCAGCAGTTTTTTGGAAAACACCAGAACTCTTGCCTGGCGATAAAAGTCTATGAGCTCGCCCACGGACTTTTTAGGTGAGTCACTAAATCTAGGGAGGTTGAGAGCCAGTCTGCACGCAAAACTGGATAAATACAACACCACTCAAATCAGTTTATTATAGTGCAAGTCTACAGCTGAACAAGGACTCAGGGTTCACAGGCAGGAGGATTCACTCACACTGCTTATTGCACTTCTGAAAGGCAAGCATAACTAAGAAAAAAAAACAACTCTAAAAATAGGAAGGAAGCTCTTATTCCAGAATGAAATATACAATTTTGATGCACCTGAAAATGATACCAAAAAAGTTAAACTGAGTACGGAGAATGGCTGAGGCAAAACAGCATCCATGTAGTTACTCAGCAAAATCGAGTCGTTGGTTAAAATGGCTTTGTTTCTAGCAGTGAGTCTTTTTACATTGATTAAAAACCTTAAGAAGATGCATATGCTGGAACTGTGTCCCCTGTGACATTGCAGTTTTACACACTGCGTGCTGACGTACTCCTGCTCGAGTAGAGTGAAAAATAAAGCTTGGCATATCCATCCCCAGGTTCCTACACAGCTGGCTGAGACGTATGATACCACAAAATTGTAAAAGCCATAACAAGGGAGGCTCAGCCCTGTTTCTCTTCACTGTTTCCCGCAAGATATATTTGATGGGCATGTCGCAGATGAGTTTGGACTGAAACACCAGGGCTGGTTGAAGGCTCAGCTGTTTCCTTGTCACTTACTGTGTGAAGTGAGGCTGATGAAATTACTTGGCCGTGCCAATCAGTTGAGCGGCAAGGAGGCTGCTTACCGGAAGGATAGCCAAACACAGATAGGAGATGAGCCTGGAAGAAAACTCCTGACAACTTCCTCTTGTCAGAAGCCTCAAACCAGAAAATTTGCTTGCTAGCAGGGGAAGTGAGGAGTAGTAACTTTCGGTTTTCTCTCTCTTTCTATGCAGCAGTGACTTGATTCTCCATAACAAAATACTTCGTTGAAATGCTGCCCTTAATTAGAAGCTGGTGCTGTCAAGAAGATGTGCAGAGCTTGTACCTAATGACAAACACATGCATAAAAATATTTCTGTGTATTTATACATACTTACGTGCATGCATATATATACGTGCATGTGTGTAAAAACTGTTTGCATTGGACGTGACCATCCATTAACTGAAGAAAAAAGTTCTTTGTCTCAGAATGTTACTTGCAGCTCTTCTTTAGACTATACCTGGATCAGGATTCAGTCCCTTTTCCCAGCTGTCACATGAACTTGGGCTCTGCTGTTTGCCAAGGATTCAACCCTCTCACTGGCTTGCATACAGTAACAGTGGGGATTCACGCGTGGACACTGAAATAAACTGATTTCAGACTCGTTTAACTTCTGCAACCAAACAATATCAGAGCCACAGGTGTTTATCAGGAAAGAATTAGTTGTCCCCCTCTTGAAGGCCCTTTTCCACAGTCTGTGTGGATTCAGTCTTTGGCAGAAGTCATGGTAAAATCAATGGATGTTTCCCTGGAACAAGAAATGTAGTAACAAAAGAAAGGGCCCTACGCTTAGTTATCCAGCTATTTCTGCTCTGTGGAAAACCTGGCATAATTTGAGCATCAGCTAAGCACATCCCTGGCCCACGCTGTAAGAGGTCACTTGTGCCCTGCACCACAAACATGGTAAGAATGCGTATACCTTCCTGTATCCAAAGTGGGTTTCTCCTAGCAGAAAAAAAAGTACATGAAAAAAAAGAGGTAGAGAAGAAATAGAAAGGAAGTGAAACAAGGTGCTAACTGGGAAAACAGAGATTTGCATAATTTACACCCTTCTGAGGCCTCCTGGCTGCTTTCTTAACTTGTTACTTTTTTCCCCTGAATTGTTGCTATTTCAGCATGAAAGCTCAGCCTGGGCCCTATTAACAGCACTGCGCAGATTTGGCTCTGCTGAAGCTTCAAATTCTTCACGAGAGGAATTCTGTTCCTTTGCAGAAATGACAAAATGTCATTCCTGATCAAGGATACAAGTTTCAACAAATGTTGGTGGGAGTGTTACCCTGTGAGAATGGCAAATACGAGAGCCTTGCACACCTTCGGTGCTTTGTTGTCATTCTGCTCCGTTGTGTTGTTCCTGAGAAATCTGTTAGCTGTCAATACAGAGCCCAGGTACCTTGTTAGCCTCATCTGCATGGCTGAAACAACTGCTGTCTGTGGTCTTCTGCAAGAAAGCAGCACATCCATTGAGGGTTTTTTTGCTACTTTGCCAGAAATTGAGACTTTTCACCACCTAAGAGTCCCTCACAAGAAATGTTGGGACAATTTCCCTGTGGATAGCTTTTACATACAGTCAGAGGACCTAGTCAAAGCTTTCTAGTTCTCTGTTTCATCTCCAGAGTATCCTTTATCCTGTCCTAAATTATACCAGTTAGCAAAGCCCTCTACTGCTGTATTTCCAGGTAGTTTGACTCTTCCTCCAGCACCTCCTTTCTCCCCCATGGTATGTAAGACTCATATTACAGAAATTTCTTCCACTTCCTTCAGGGATTCCCCCATTTCAGCAAGGTCCCCATAAAACTGCTTTCCTAGCTGATGTTGCAAAACGAGCCTTATGATACCAAAAGGGAGAAGCAGAGATGGGATTCTTCTTCTGTGTCTCTGGTTTTAATGCAGGAAGTCATGGTCAGCTGACTCAGACATCACTTTGTATGACCGTCTTTTAGCTAACTTCTGCCTTACAGAAATTTTTTTAAAAAATAAATAAATCATTGTCCAACACAGAAGATTTGCCTTCCACAAGATTTGGTAATCTGGGAAATATTTGTGACTGTAATGTATGACCTCAGTAAAATGCCTCGAGGAAAGCTACCCGAAGTTATTATGCTGGGGCCTGCACAGGTAAAGAGCCAGCTTTTTCTCTGTGGGAGGTCTGAAATGTGTTGACTCAAAGGCCATGATGCAACAGCCTTGAGGAGGAGCAGAAAGCATCCTGCTCACCTACACCTCCCCGCTCTCACCCAGATCAAGTTCCACTTGGAGAGCTGAATCCAGAAGGGCACGCAGGTACCCTCGGAGCGATGGGGGAAAACCTTGTTAGCTGGGACAGCCTGAATTTGAGCATGAGCCTTTTGGCATACAGCCATCGTAATAACTGTCTGGTTTTCTGACTTCTCTGCTGCTTCCAAAATAGCACAGACTATGTGTCTTTACAGGGCTGACTGCCTATCGTTGCAATTGGTGGCTTCTTCTGAACAGGACATGGTAGCTAATCTGCTGCAGTAAGGTCTGCTTAACAGAGTAGTGTGAAGCACTCTTTTCAGTTGAACTTGCTAGGGGAAACTTGGTATATGTGGGTAAAACCTGATTGTTCGAGTTGATATTTGGTTTAAATCCCAACACAGCCAGAGGGCATTCATGCATACCACTGCAGTTCTGTTGGCTTCACACACAGAGTATCCTCAAGGCAAGTAATGAGATATCAGCAATAGCAAGAAGCGGTCAGAATCCATTCTGGGTTGTATTTTACCTGGAAGACAGCTGTAAAATAAGAACATAAATTTGTCTCATGCAATTAGTCAATCCACTTGTGTGGTCAGCAGCAAATGTTCAGGGAAAGAGTGTAGAACCGGGCAAACAAACAGCTCTCTGCTCCCTACGGTGGGGTGCTTCTACCTTCAATCAATTCAGTTTATGGTTAAATAGGAGGATGCATCTTCCAAGACTTTATTTTTGTGAACTACTTTATACTTTTGGCTGTCAAAAATTCTGGAGTGGCAAGGAGCTCTAGAGCTTGGTTATGCTTGTGTGAGAAGAAGAAGTACTTTCTTTTGTTTGTCCTAAAACTTTTGCTTGGTAAGTTGATGTAGTATGTGGAAGCATGTCAGATACAAGCTCATCAAAAAGTCTCTAATGGTGATGTAAACATCGTAGACCATTTTTCCTGGTTCTACCCAGAGATATGCAATGTAGTTCCCAATGTTTTTTTGCAATTCATAGGGTGCATGATAGATGTTCAAAGTCGATTAGTTGGTGTGCAGACACGCAATTGTGTGTGCTACACCGTCTCACATGTGAAAGAGCAAACAAAACTCATTGCATAGTACACATGCTGTAAGACAGAGGTGAACACAGCCCGGACATTTGTCCAGTATCATTCCAAACTGTTGTGTCATTGTGCTTTGGAACCTGTTTGTGATGGGATGACTTTTACTACCTGGGAATGGCAGGGTAGAGCTCACACTTGGGAGATTCTCGAAAGGAAAGCAAAGGAAGCTTGCTGAGGTGAGTGCTCTGCTCTGAAAAATTATTATTCCTTGTCCTTAGACATCACTACCCCCAAACACATGGGTAGATAGCTTGTCAAAAGCAAGATAGGTACCTGGCTAATCACAGTTGGTACAAATATTGTCAGCTACCGAGATGTTGCCATTAATTGTTCTGCACTAACAATTTAGGAGAGAGAAAGTAGGGAGTGTAATGAAAGCCTAGCACAGCAGAAAATATCCACAGCAGACTGAGGAGACCCTGGTGCACAGGCACAGAGACAGTGTTGTCATTAAAACCAATGCAGTGGTGCTTATGACTTAGATGTTGTCTGTCCTCACTTTGCTGACTGCCAGTGCCTCGTGCACCAAGACTAGGACAAGAGGGGTGACAGCTAATTTGTGTGTTCTTATCTTGCCAGATATCATTCTGAGTGCCTAGATGTGTATCTTTTTATTTGTGGGGCTCATCTCCCCAGTGAGAGGGAGGGAGTGCCCATCTTCACTAGATGCAGTTTCCAGGGCCTGTGAAGAGAAAGCATGCACTCAAGTAGTCCTCTCACTGGTATTACCAGGATCTCCTGTAGCAGAGCTCATCAAAGAGTTTTATGCTGGAGGACAGAGAGCGCTGCTTTGAGACTTTGTGGTCTCAGGCTAAGCTGCTCCTCACTACAAATGAGGAATGGTGCCGACAGGGCTGGTTTCCCGGCTGCTGAAATGCAGAGCTTTGCCAGTTTGCATAGGAAGAGAAGACCAGCCAGGTCCCTGTCATCACAAACAAGCCAAGCAGTAAATGTTTAATCTCAACAGGGCCCTAGAGCATCACCTCCACATGCCACTGACCGTTAGAGGCTTCAAAATAGTTCCTAATACCTTCTGACAAATTAAGAGCTATGGTAAAGACCAAGAGCCAGTACAAATCAAGTAGTATGTAAAGGGAGAAGAAGAGATCCATGGGACATCTCTGTCCAGAAACAATGACGCATTAGGAAAATTATTGCTTAAAAGTCTGAAATAATGCTAGGAAGCAGGTTGCACCTCACACATTACAGAAGAAAACAATATTCCTCTCCCTGCAGGGTCTTTCTTGGCCCCAAAACAAGTGATTGGCTTAACCCAGAGACCAGGAACAAGACGCTCTACAAGATTTGACACTACTAGGACCTGCAATACATGCTGCGATATCAGTATTATACCTAGGACCCCAACAGTTTCACATGTTTTCCCAGTACTTACTTTCAGCACTTCCTTAGCACCCTACTGACAGCGTTTATGATCTGAGAGTAGTGGAGACACAGCACGTCTGGAAGGGCTCAGACTGCTTGGGCAACAGGCGAGCGAACAATTCAGCCTTTGCAAAGTCACTTCTGTTGGCATTGCATAGTCCTAGGGAACCAATCCAGAGTTAATCTGAACAACGTGCTAGGTCTCTGTTTCCAGTGCTGGAGAATCAAAGCAGGGCAGCATTCAGTGTCCGATAGTGGTCCAGTGCAATCTCAGGTAGATGTTCTTACAGGTGGACATCCCTCTTTGAAACCTCTACTATTCACCAGGTCTTTATAGTTCTCCGCACACTCTCGGAAGTGGCTTATAAATCAGGTCCAGCAAAAGCAAAAGAACCAAGCAGATGCATGACTTAGCTGCATGGCAGTGTTATACATCCCCTGTCTGTCCCCCTCACTTCCTGATTGCAATGCCAACATACACCTCAGCATTTGGAGCGTGGTGCAAGGGACTTGCCATGGGATCTTGCATTTGGTAATCATGGCTAAATTTTCTGCAGTGGGTGATCAATACACAGTGACTATGAGGCCATGAAGGGGAAAACTCAAAGGTGCCTTATGAAGGTGTCTCCACCACAGCTACTCCTCACTGGTAGCCCAGGATGGTTTTACCCTGTTACTTCCCAGCTACCAAATGGGTTATTCTGGAAACTAAGCCTTGCCATGTGCTTATCCCTGGACAACCTTGCAGCAAGACCCTAACATCTGCAATGACCTCCTCTCCACAGACTTTCCACATTGTGAACTGTACTTTCCCTGACTTCAGGTGTACCTGCCTTTACACCCAGGAAAAACTAGTGCTGAGTCAAGAGAAATCAGATCTCTAATTCTGCCTCTTGTATTTTCAAAACTTTTCCTTTTTTTTTTTTTTTTTAAATGAGACCAAAATGAACACAGGCGAAAAATCTGCTGACCTCTTGGAGGAGTTTGGCTACAGTGCTGGATCTTCACCTCCTACTGAGGTTGCTTCACTGAGCCCAGTGTTTCCAAGAAGCTGAAGTCAAGGCAGCTCTGCTAGCTCACACCCTCTGTATATCAGATTTACACAATGACTGCTTACTTGCTGGCAGGTGGCTGACTTCATTGTAGCTGCAATTAAATCTGGAGTTTATTAGTATTCCAAATGATTTTATAGATTTACTTAGGCAATTTCACTCACTTGCCTTTTAAGACAGGTTTTCTTTGCAATCCATGAGTATATCCATTTGAGAACACCTTTATTTCTTAATGCAGAATCAAAGTCTAGATTTTAATTTGAAGTAAGCCTTAATACATCACTCTGTTGGAGCAAAAAAACAGTAATACAGTATATTTTCCCCCATAATGTCTGTAGGGGCTTTTTCCAGTCACAGAATTTGCCTTCTAACCCCAGGTTATAATCCCTGTGTGGTAGTCTACTGCTTGTTACTGGTGAGGTTATTGGCCACTGAGTCTGTCCAGTATGCACAACCATTATGCAGAGCTGTGTGGCATGTGGTGAATATAAGTTAATCGCAAGTGCAGTCCTCAGAAAGACATTTGGGTCCTGTGGCTGTGGACTCTCCTGACTAAATTCCTCACTTCAGACAGTGGTCGAATGAACAAGACTAAAACACCTCAGCCTGGTGTCTTCAGCAGTCATTTGCCTCTGGGAAAGTTGACCTCTTCTCCATCACAATCCATTTCTAGTGTCCATGCTAGGAAATAGCCCAGTGGGAGACACCTCACTTTTTATGGATACTTAGCTCCAGACTTAGATCTGGTTATTTCAATGGAGGAGTCAGGGTATATGGGCAAAATGGACCACTATGTCATCTATATGCTGTTGCTTATGACAGAGAAGAATCATGGGTACAGTACACCTATACAGAGTATAAATGTTAGAAAAACAGTTACAGAATCACAGAATCACAGAATGGTTTGGGTTGGAAGGGACCTTAAAGATCATCTAGTTCCAACCCCCTGCCATGGGCAGGGACACCTCCCATGAGACCAGGCTGCTCAAAGCCTCAGCCAGCCTGTCCTTGAACACTTCCGGAGATGGGACATCAACAGCTTCCCTGGGCAACCTGTTCCAGTGCCTCACCACCCTCAGAGTAAAGAATTGCTTCCTGATACCTAATCTAAATCTACCCTTTCTCAGTTTGAAACCGTTGCCCCGTGTCCTATCATTACACTCCCTGATAAAGAGTCCCTCCCCATCTTTCCTGTAGGCCACTTTTAGGTACTGGAAGGCTGCTATAAGGTCTCTCTGGAGCCTTCTCTTCTCCAGGCTGAACAACCCCAACTCTCTCAGCCTGTCCTGAGCATAGGTGTTCCAGCCCTCTGATCATCTTCGTGGTCCTCCACTGGACCCGTTCCAACAGGTCCGTGTCTTTCTTGTGCTGAGAACTCCTGAGCTGGACGCAGTGCTCCAGGTGGGGTCTCACCAGAGCAGAGTAGAGGAGCAGAATCACCTCCCTTGACCTGCTGGCCATGCTTCTTTTGATGCAGCCCAGGATGCGGTTGGCTTTCTGGGCTGCAAGTACGCATTGCCTGCTCATGTTGAGTTTCTCGTCCACCAGCACCCCCAAGTCCTTCTCCTCAGGGCTGCTCTCAAGCCATTCTCCACCCAACCTGTATTTGTGCCTGGGATTGCCATGACCCAGGTGCAGGACCTTGCACTTGGCCTGGTTGAACTTCATGAGGTTTGCACAGGCCCACCTCTCAAGCCTGTCAAGATCCCTCTGGATGGTATCCCTTCGCTCCAACGTGTCAACCGTGCCACACAGCTTAGTGTCGTCAGCTGTGGTAACTTTCAGAGGCTGTTCAAACTTTCCCCAAAAGCATGCATTGCTACAGCTGCTGCAGAGCATAGGGCTCACCATGGTGAAATATGACTATTCTTGCACCGTCCTGAACTGAGAGAAGGAGAGTAATCCACACTCGGAAGAGTGAAAGCAAAACAGAGGGAAAATATGGCAGAACCAAAATTCCCCATTCATTTACCTTGAGTGGAACCAGTGTGTCCTCATTAACAGCTGACATTATTTTGCATAGCAGCAAGTACAATAAAATTGACCAAGGCACGGGAGAAGCCAAGTACCACGAAATGATGTTTCTGTGAATCAGCTGCAGATTCAATTCCACCATGCTAAATATTAAAGCTGCTAATGTCTCCACATGCTGGAGTTAGCAAAACACTGTTGTTTCTTTCAAAACAGCATCTAGCAACTGGTGGCACTTGCAGCAAAGCACTGCCCAAAGACTCTTCTTGGGATGTGGTTCAGTACCTCTCCACATGTGCTCTGTACTTTGACTGCAATTTCTCTATGAGACTGATTCCAACTTACAAGGAACATCTCCCATGTTGGCTAAAACAGCATTCCTACAAGGCACCCTTCTTCTGCAGGGGCAATTTTGTGTTGGAACAAGCAAAGAATGGAGACGGTCTTTCCCGTCTCCTGTGCCATCTGCTGTATTTCTCTGCTCCTGCTCTCTCTCAGCCAGCCAGGGCTCATAAGTAAGTTAACCTAGGGAATGGTATGTACTGTATGCCTAACCACAGTCCTCTGATGCATCAACATCTTTGACTGATATACTATCTATGAGGAAGAGAGATGCAGTCATAGAGTCGATACATGTCTTCGTAAGGACACTCAAAAAGAATAGAAATTCTACAGTTTTACCTACAAAATGCCTGAGCTGGGAGAAAGTCACAAGTAGTACTTTTCTTTTTTGTGTGTGAAGAGAGAGAACAAGTATTGCCATTTGTGCTGCTTTCACAGTTCATCTAGATTAGCCTGTAGTCCCTGCCCGTTAACTTCAGCCTTGGCTACAGCACTCCCAGACCACAGTGACAGGCCAGCAAAGGGCTCAAAGACAGAAGGTAGGAGATGGACATCACCTCCCACAGCTGGTGTTAAACCCATGCCTTGTTCAGCTCCTACTGAGTCCTCTCTACCTGCCCTTTTGAGGATACCGGGACCCATGACTGATCCACTACTGTTGAGGGTAAGTAGTCAGTCATCCCTAGCCCACCATGTTGGCTCCTCTCCAGAACTCTTAAAAAGCAAGCCAGTTTTAACCATGCAATGCTTCTGTGGAGTAAGTATCTTTATTCCAACCAAACACAGAGGGAAATCAAGGCATCATACGACATTTCTTTTAATGGAAGGCTGTTTGCCATGTGTCTACTGAAACATGCCTTAATTTGTTCCAGGTTTGACCTGGACCTGCATTACATTCATATAATGGTGGATTTTCAATGTATGCTGGAACCTAGAGACCACAGGGAAAAGGTTACCAGTGGCAAGGCCTGAATGGGAGCTGGAAATCTTTTAAAAGACACTTTTTGTCTTTGTGTCTTTGAAGTGATCTTTGCAGTGAAAAGGATCTTTTTTTTTTTTTGGTTGAGACAATTTAGATATCTTTGATAATGCTGAGCATTTTTGCAAATGTGTCTCGTACTACTTTACAGAAGTGACATTCCCAACTTAGCTGTAAAACAACAGGGAGGATCCTTAGACGGCTGAATCCTCTAGAATGCCTTGTCACAGTGCACGGTCTGAGAGTAGGTATCCCTTTGCTCCATATCCATATGGACACCAGGTTATGTTAAATGACAAGTATGATTTTTTTTTACCTTAGTTGACTGCTCTTTCACATTTTAGAGTGACCTCCATTTAAAAAAAAAATCACAAAACTTGGCACATGGTCAGTTGTAAATAATTCAGAACAAATTTGCACAATTACTTTAGAACAATTACTTTTACTTAATACAAAAATGTGACCAAAAAGAGTCTAAACGTCTGATTGTATACTTTCACAGTCACTATCTGTAACATATTTTGTACTACAAGTTCTCCCAAATGCCTTTTCCAGTGTACTTTATCCTGACCTGTCATTTTTGATAACTTACTGGTTCATCCCAAGATCTTTCTTTCATCTTTTAATATATATGTGAATTTCCTGGATAAAGACAAATCACTATTAGATCATTGTCTACCTCCACATCATGAAAGTAAATTCCTTGCCAACCCTAAGCCAGCATTAGTTGTCCACAAGCCATTAATCCAAAAAGCTTAGAAAAGGTCAATTTTTTAAGCTAATAGTATAAAACCCACATAATATAACATTCAGATAGAAAGTTTAGGAAGTCTCTTTTGCAACTTAATTTAAATCCCCTGTGGACCAAAATGTCTGGTTAAAGCCCACAAAAGATTAAAGACACTGGAGGACCTGATTTTCTAACCCATTGCATTTTCTATCCCCGTGCAAATCCACACAAATCTTTGCCTCTTTGAAGTCGTTTGCAAATCTCTTGGTCTTTTCAATAGGACTTACAACTTCACTTCTGGTAATTACATCAGCCTGCCACTGTGGAACATCACTCCTGGGAAACGTTAATAATATAAAGCTGGCCACTGCCAGATCCTCTTTGTACCAAAGCCATTTAATTTAAGCAGATTTTTCATTTCCTTGTTGAAGATGTAAGGATGTTACAGGCTTCACAGATGCAGAAATCGTCTCAGAAAGGGACAGGCTGATCCTTTTAATAAGAGTTTGAACCCTGACAATATGAGAGCAGATCACGGCTAGGCAGTCAGCTCGCAGTGGATATTCATTCTCCAAGGCACAGCCTTCCTACACCTCCTACTCTCTCTGCATGTGCCTGTCGTAACACTGTTCTGCAAATTGCTGTTATCAGCTACATATCTCACCCCTCTTTCCCCTAGGAACCATGTTTGTGCCCAGTGAGTCCACAGGGGCTCATCAAACCTGCCAGTCTATGCCCTTCCCCTGCCCAGCTCAGAGGCCGTCTACATCTGCCACGCTCCCAGTGATGCTTCGGCTCTTTCTGTGCACCCTGGTGGCTCAGCAAAAAATGGAATACAAATATGGCTGGGTAAGAAAGTAGGTCACCTTTTATCAGCAGCCTGGGCACCCTGATAAATCCTTCCTTTGTGAACCTCTCCAAGTCAGTATGTTGCAGCAGCAGGTTATGCTGGCTGAGGGGCTAATGCCTGTCCAGGGGTACTTCCCATTGCTCACTGCTCTGTGCCCACATAATGAAAGGCCACCTTCTTATGGCAGCCTGAAGGGCAAGAAAGGGGAAACAGAAGATGAAAAATGAGCTGCAAGGACGGGAAACACACTGTTGAGTACCCTTGTTTTGCTGATTAAACTTCCAGACAAAATATTCCATTAATGGAAGCATTGTGCTTTGGGTTTGGTGTTTGTTTGTTTTGTCATATTTCTCCATTAATTTAGATACAGGCACAAATGCACAAAGGAAAATCAAGCAAAAATTAAACAAAATGTTTGACTAGAATTCTGGAGTTTCTAGTGGATCTTGAGAAAGTTCGATTGCAAACATTGAACCCCGCAACGTTTGTATCGCCAAACTGTTGCCTGAGGTGGAATTCACCGTAATCCCATTGCTGAAAATTGCCCAAAGGCTCTCTTCTTCAGTAACAATGTGCCTTCCTATTTTAAATGGCACGTTTCTATGGCCTGGCAGGTTGCTGAAGCAAAAAGCTTCTTGTGTGCTGCAGGCTGCTGTTACTATTGCTGTTGCCATTTCTTTTCTCTACGGGGGAACTGTTGACAGAGCAGACGATAAGTCAAAGCCCAGATGATGATCTGGGTGTTGACAGATAAGATCAAGGGGTTTGTTGTCTCAACCCAGGCGCTGTTTAACCAGTACAATGTGGGGCTAATTTCACTGGCACTGGCTCTATGCTAATGCCCTGCCATAAATATACAATTCCACCTGAAAGCCGGTGCTGGTCCTCCCTTTCTCCTCTCCCTCCCAGCATTCTTCCCCCTCCCAGCCAGGTATATGTCAGCTGAAATGCCAGATGCAGAGGTGGCAGGCCCCATGGTTTGTTTTGACTTATGTGTATTTGCTCAGAGTATTAAAATGACGCCAGTCTGCCATTGTATCGGCTGCAGGTACTCCTCACCGAACGAGAATCTCCGTTCGAGAGATTTAAGGCATATCGCTCCCTAGGCATCAAGAAAAGCATACAGTGGTAAACTAGTATAATTTGAGGCTGGAATTACTCTCAATTACATATTAAATCCTCTGTTATTCCAACACGTATGATGATTTTGCAGTGGATGTAGGCTTGTGCTGGTGAAGGTAAAATCAGGAAAAAAGGCCTGTTTTCTTTAATCACAAACACAATCTTTTGGGAACGGCAAAACATTTGCATGTCTGCATGACAAAGAATTATTACACAGAAGAGATAATTAAAAGCACCACTTCATAGTTCTCATTTGAGTCACTTAATTAGTTTTGCTCCCAGGTGATAAATGAGGGCTTTGCCAGGAAGGAAACAGTGTTTTCTTACTCGTCACCAGAAAGCATTTGCTGAATTACGTCAAATCTCTTACTACTATCTTCTTTGACAAGTGCTTGTAATTTCTTTACTTCTCCAAAAGATATCTCCCTGAAATCATCAGCATGAGATAAGGTCTGTTCTTCAAGTGCCTCCCTCGCACCTCTCCATTCATCACATCACTCTGAGATTTATGCACTTGGCGATAATCCCAGAAAGATGCTCCCTTCTTAATCTCAGCATCAGAAATATGTCTGAAGCAACGTCCAATCCCATCAGCGGCGACATCGATTAGGAAGTAGCTGCTGGAAAGTGATGAATATGTAGACGTGCTTTTTGTTATGATTGCAAATCATAATTAGAGCCGAATAGAAGATATAAGTAGCTTGCCGAGAAGATGAATTTGCATCTTCTTAATGAATTCCCTCTGATGGTATCTATGCTTCTTTCTAATGTTTGTGTTGCACAAACACCTGTGTGATAAGGATATTTTTTATCCATACAAGCCTAGGCTTGGTGAACCAGACTCGGCATTGCTCCTAATTTCCAAAGAGGCTGAAGGGGAGGCGAGAAAAGCATCTGCCCCTCAGTGATCAACCCGGCTGGAGGACACTGGGCTTCCAGCCACTGCGGTGGCAAGTGCCAGCTCCAGAAAAGGTACAGCAGCGCGTTACATATAATCTGGAAGTCTTTAAGGCTTCTCTAAAGTACAGGGGACAATCGTTGAGTGATTGCCCTAACAGATGCGATGCAGCTCTCCTGCATTAGCTCCTGTGTCCATTCTTGTGAACTTCAGGCTAAGCAGACCAGCCTAATTTTACGGTCATATGGGAATTATGTCCTTTAAGCGTTTTAGATTCTGTGAGGCATAATTGTTTTAAGCTCCTAGGATAAGAGGTAATAAATACATGTTACTGCACAATTATCATTAATGTTTGCTGTTTTATTTATAGAATCATTTTGCTGTAACTTCTGGTAAACTGTTTTCCTTCCCTTTATGAAAAAAAATAGAGGTTGAGCCTGCCTATGCTAAAAATTGTAACAGTCAGCTGTGTTGGTTTTCTGTTAATAAACATTGCTAACTGGAAAATTAAGCTTCTTTTATTTATCAGACTGAGTCAGAACTTTAAAGCAGAAACTAGCTTTGAAGTGGGGCCCAAAGTAAGAAAAAAAAAAAACACAACAAAACCTTTAATGTTTTATCTGCAGGTTTGCTGACCAAATCCATCTGCTTTATTTGACAACTGATAAAGACTGGCAGGTGCTCTAATGAGCCGGCTTTGGCTGCACTTGCAGATCATCCTTTTGAAACCTGCAGCAATGCCGTTCTCCAAATAGCTGAAAGACATGATTGACCTCCATGTCAAATGTATCAGTGGATGTGTGCATGACCATTCTTGCGAGTATGTGTAAAACACCCTCCCACAGCCCCCTTGCTGCAGCTCCCTGACCCCTGCTCCTGTTTGCCCTACGCACACGCGCGCCCTGCCACTGTATTTTGGGTTTTCCCTCTTCCATTTTGGGTCCCGTCTTTCCCACAACAACAACTCATCTGTAAAAATCCACACCTGAATGAAAACTTGCAAAATGGCCGGTGTCAGCCCCGGGCCTGCACTACAAGGGGAGGCTGGTGCCCTGGCCTCTGGGTGCTGTTCTTATTTAGGCAACAGAGCTTTATCATTAAAAAAGAGCAAGATTTATGGGAAGGGGTAGCACAAAATCACAGATCTCCAAGAATAACTGAGGTTGGAAGGGACCTCTGAAGGTCACCTGCTGTACTCCGTGCTCAAAGCAGGCCCAGTTTCAAAGTTAGCATCTTCAGTATCGATTATCTTCTGAGACCAACCCATGCACCATCATCCCTCCGCTCTGCAACTACCAGCTGGGAATAGCTTTTCTCTCTCACAGTCTAAGTGGACAGCATAATCAGGTTAAAATTAGAATAATTGTTCCCAGTTTGTATCTAGCTTTTCAGCTTCTTCTATTTTTGACTTGTAGAAGGACTTCTGTACCGAGATGCTTGTTTGCTTTTTCAGCTATATCAGCTAGTCTGATAAAAATATTACCTCCTCCTGCAAATCCTGCTCGTATTCTTAGACTCTCCCAGCAAGAACATTATCTTCAGTGACAGTTTTGACTCAGCAGTGACCACAGAATTTTTGTCCCTGAGATTACATACATTTTATCTCAGACATGCTGCTGAAGCTGTTATTGGAATAAGGAGAGTAATCCAAGATTCCATAACCCCATCTGAAGGCTTAAATGGTACATAAATTCAAAGAAAAACTGAAGCAAAATGGCCAGTACAAAAACAATGATTCTTTGTTTTGAACGTATTTGAAATTAATTTTCCCCAGTTATCCAGCCCTTTTTTTGACAAATTTTATCAAAAATAATTTTTTGCTTTTTTTTTTGCTGTTGTTGACAGCACGTTTGGTTTGCCATTCCAGGTGAGAGGGGGAAAATATTAGGACAGCAGGCTAAAAGAAACAGGGTTGGGTAGAGGTATCCGTGTTGCCTAAAGTTCACTTATCTTAATTATGGCGAACAATTAAAGGACATTACTTCATTCTAATCTCTATACTGACAGTTTGCTCTTAAAAGTAAAAGTTAAACAACTGACACAGGAACAATGCAATTATCTTTAAATTAGTCTTAACAGCCTAAAATAAAATAGGAAAACCTTGACAGTTGTTCATTTTTACTGGGAATACTATGGGAAGCCCGGTGTGGACATTTTACTATGTAGTCCTACTGTTCCTGACATGACTAGGCGCACACACCAAATTTTTCACTAGAGTATAATCTTGCTGTGATGAATCAAGTCAGAAACTTAAAAAAGCTCCAAGCATATCACCCTGAGCAATCCTTGACCCTTGCAATTACATTTTCAAATGGCTGATGAAAGAAAAAAAATATTAGGATGAGCTGTTCAGGCTTCCCTGAAAGGAATGCAGATTCCATCAGTGTCCATTTGCATCACTCAGTGGAAATGACCCTAAAAAACTGTTCTCAGAATTAATTGCTCAAGCTTCACTTATTGGATTAGCCACACTTCTTCCGGGTGCCATATTACTATTGGTTATGATTTAGGCCGGTGGATCCCTTCATCGTGGGCACAGTCCATCCTCCAAGGAGTTCGTAGTCTGATCACAAGACAAATGAAGAACAGGAGAAAGGACCCGTTACCAGCATTTGCAAATGGGGAGCTGAGGCACAGAGGGAGGTTAATATCTCAAGGGGCAGCTTGCAATGGATTGGAAAAAGCACAGAACTAAACTGGCTTGTGTCAAGAAAGGAGAATATGAGAGGGCGGAAATCCCAAGCTCTAGAGCTCTGTCCTGCACCTTGCACTAGGAGCAGCCGAAGGAGCATCGCTGCTCCTGGAGAGAATCTGCTGCACTGGGCAAAGTTACTCCACAGCCCCAGACCTCCCCTCAAGACAATACCTCTTGATATATCCCATCACAAGAGCATGAACACCAGCAAGGAAAATGTTTTAGGGACCGCAGCAGGCCTATAAAGCAGGCAACCTGCAAGTTCACTGGAGGATTTTGGAATAGGGTATTATTGCTCATGCCACAGGGTACCCCCCTGCTTCGCAGTGGCGGTTCCCTTTAGCCTCTCTTCCTTGCTCTCCCTTTTGCCCTAACTCCTCCCAGCTGATGCTGAGAGTGAGCCTTAGACCGAAGAAACAGGAAAGGAATTTTTATTTGCCAGAATAATGCTGGGGAATTTAGTCAGTTGCCTCTTGGACATTACAGTTCACAATTTGGAATGCTGAGGGACAAGTAAGAGCAAGCACAGGAATGGAATTTCTTCCCCTGGTTTCCCCTCCCAAATATTAAATTGAAGTATGCCAAATAAGTGGAAAACTGTAACACAAGCACAACTACAATCCTGAAGGAAAAGGGAAAACAAAAACTATTGCTGTTCCTGGAAAACTTATGTCTGAGGGCTGGCCAGATAATCCTAATAACTTCCACTAAGCCATTTGAGCAGTCACACTCAATGTCTAGAAAATTCATCAGCTGTAAAGAGAAGAGCAGTCCTATCCAAAAAAATAATTCATCTCAGGCAAACAAAGCAACTAATGTGGAAATGAGTGACTGAAATCCCGTTGCAATAAAAGTGTGATTATAATGCCAAGACTTTAAGATCTGTGAGTTTGGTCACAGATTGTATTTGCTTAAAAAATGGTTGTGTTCTTCCCTTTGGGTTTTGACTTAAAAATCTGCTGCAGGCCCTAACTGCTTTATGGTTATAAGACTCTGGCAATAACCGCGTGCTGTGAGCAGTAGGCACAGGCACAAGGCACAGCCACCAGCCATTTGCAGCACTTCTTTGAGCAAATGCAGCGTGGATGGTGGGATCTCAGTGCAGATCCCGCTGACGGTCCTGACCTAGGAGTAAAAAGAAGGTGTTGCCTGTGATGGGTTGAGCACTGCACATTTCTCAACTGCACGCAGGGTACCATAAAAAGGGTTACTACTAGGAGACATATAAGGTTACTACGTCAGATGTATGTGGAAACAGCAAGCGTGCTCATGTCCAAAGTATTCCTCTAACCAAGTACTTCCTATAGACTTTCTGCTACAGACACTTACTCACACCTCTAACCAAGAGCATATGGGATGTCCTGCTGAATTCAGAGGGATGGCTCATAAGCCTCATGTGTCGATAAGGTCTACTGTTTTGTCTCTGAGCAAAATTTTTGGAAAAGATGAATGAAATAAAAGAGACAGAAGTATATGCATGGTCAGAGTGAGGAGGTAGAGCCTTCTGTAGATCACAAAAGAGCTTGTAACCATATCTTTTGGAATACATGTAGAACCTGAAGTTGTAAAGATGATATATTCCAAACTCAGATTGCAGATGAGACCTGAAATGCACCCAGATTTCCCTTATACACCTCATATTCTATTCTACCAAATGTGCAACACACAGAGGGGTGTGGGTATCAGTACTTCAGATATTTTGGGTTCTTGCCAAACCTGTCCCAAATAGAACTTAACCTCTATAACTTCCACACACATGCTAGAAGTACTGAGATCATTTTAACCCAAAGTCTTTGGTTTAGGTCTGCTTTTCTCATGTATCTGGTCCTTCGCAATCCAGACAGAGGAGCAGCTGCAACCCTGCAGCCTTTTGTAGCTTCCTTCTTTGGTTCTGGAGAATACAGCTTGACACAGAGAAGCAATGCTACAGCATGAAACACAATATGGGAGAAGCCCTCACAAAATCACTTTTCTAATATTGGCTTGGCTTTGCTGTTGTTTTATTTGTTGGGGTTTTTTTTAAATAAAAGATTTCCATGTTGACAAGTATGTTTCGTAAGAGAACCGTGAGCTCATCATGTAAAATGGACACCTTAAATCAGTGGGGATTGAAATGGGCACTTACTGTTAGCAATACATATTAATTTCAGGAAGTTCAGTTGCTAGAGGTAGCAGAGCTCATCAGATGCTGCACAGAAAGCCGCATAGGTCTGAGTAGCAGAGCCTGCAAGTTTAGCCACAGGCTTTGTGGATTCCTCAGGCAAAGCCATCAGCTCCCACACACTGCCCAAGCACAGCAGCTACAAGAGAAAAGGAGCCCACATTTTGTAGAAGACAAACTCATGACTATTTAACAGCTCTGGATTTTCTTGCTTTCCACCTCTCCACCCTGCTTAACTTTCCCTTTAAAAATGAAGAAAGCTGAAAATCAGGAAAAATCAATCCTTGTGGTCCACGACTAGGCTTAAAACATAAGAGCTGCATATAACGACAAGGGATTTCTTTTCTGCTCTGGTGAGGATTAGCTGGGGAATCTTTTAACAAGCCTGGTTACAGTGAGACACTGTCTTTTGGCCCTGTTATGGCATCCTATTGTCCTACATCTTCTGGTCCCTAGTTTGTCCAAGTAAAAGTAGTGCTGTACCTTCCCACACATAGACCTCTTCCCCTCTCTTAGAGTGGCTAATTTTGAAAAGAAAGCCTGCAACTACTCAGGCAAATTCAGAACGAGGAGAGAGGGAAAAATTAGGGGTAGATTTGCTATAGTGGGATAGCAAGAAGGCTCTGGGATTATCCTCAGACGGGAGACTGACAAATTCAATTATGTGACAGACATAAGCCTGCCACTGAGGTCATGCACAGAGGTTAATGAAATAAATGGCAGAGGTCTGTGGGTGAAGCATCTAGTACCAGCCCTCTCCTGAAGCTGCTGCTCAAGGCACCGGTGCTCCACCATCCTGAGGTCCCTTGTAGAAGGCATGGTGGTGATCCCCAGACTCTGCCTTCATTCGTCCCTCTGCTGGACCCTGGGGTGGGGAGAGACCCAGCAACGCCTGGTGCTCAGCATGAGTCTGTTCCTCCATCCTCCAAGCTGCTCCATTAATGAAAACTGAGAGCAAAATGCTTACACTCATATCAGGGCATTTTGATTTACTTTGGCACTGGTGGCAGCGGCACACAAGATTTTTCTTAGAACCATGTATGCATGGTCTGTACGACCCATCCTGTCCCATGCGCACCAGTCCTGAGAAATTAATGGGGTAGTGGGAGGATCAGTGGAAGCAGCCTAACTTCTCAAACCTGAGTCTATCCGCAGGCAAAGTTCATGGAGGTTGGGGCCCCACATCCTAACTGTCCAATAAACCAGCCTAGAAGATCCTATCACAGGCTTTGACTGAGGTTTATTTCATAGCTGGGCACTTTTATCCTGACAGGTAAAATGGTCTTGAAGGAAGAAAACAATGACTAAGAATAGACTTCTACAGGAAGAGATGCCCAGACCTTTATGCAAAAGCTGCAGCTCTATTTTTTTTCTTTTTTAAAAGTACCTTCAAGTCAGAACAACAAAGTTGTTCCACACACTGATTCAGACTTTAATTGCTCTTCTGGTGATGACTGCATTGCCACAACTGACCCTACTAAATAAAGGGACTTTGTTTAATGTGGCCCTCAATAAATACTGTACTGTGTCCTTAAACAACAGAACTGTGTTATCAGCCTCTTGCTAGTTAGCCTCATTTTTCATCTAAAGACAGCAGTGTACTAAACCTCACATCTGCTAAGTTGGTGAGATACTGTTCTATTTTATATAAAACGTGTGTTTTAGGAGAATTAGGTTCAACAATCCAGCTGCAGCTCATGAGCAAGAAAAAGATATATTATGTAAGCCTTTATCCGAACAAATAGGCAAACTAAATAAACCTACTTCTCTTTAATTGAGTAAGCAAAGTGCAGAAAGAAGGTAGCACTGATAATAGGGTAAAGGTATCAGCAGGAAAGGTGCCTGCTAAATAATACCTTGTCAACCAAGCAAGGAGACCTGTGAGCGACTGTAATGGAGTTACAAGAATTGGATGTACATGTTTGCACACATATATGGAGGAGTAATATGAAAGGTGGTGCAGTGCATTTACTTTGATGTCTACTGGAACTCCGAGTGAAAAACAAAACAAACGAGAGATGCAAATCTGAATTTCTATACTCCAAAGTAACCTGTTACTATAGGATTTGAGCCTCCTGTGGTGTAATTCTGGCTGTAATTACATAGGAGCAGCATTTGTGGTAGCGTCAGGACAAATATTACCTGCATTAGGTCTTGAACAAACATGAATTGAGAGGTGTAGGTGTTATCCAACTTACCATGTCCACGTAACACCAGTTAATTGATTTTATTGGGTGCAATGGGCGCCCAACAGTTTGGAAAAATTGTGTTTTGAATGCCCTCTAGTGGCTTTTGCCGCTGCAGGTTTCCTTGCTCAAAAACCCTTCGTGGAACCAGGGGCCTGAGGAGCAGGGCTGCAAAGGCAGAGAGGGTTGGCAAGAGTCAGTGCCAAGCGAACCGTCTCACTGAAGGCATGGAGACGGTCTCGGCCTCCACTTTGTTTCAAGAAGTTATAGCTCACCTACAGTGATTTTTAGTAATTCGTTTAATGCTTGTAGTCATTAACTTTTTTGGAATGCGATTTGTCATAGAGGAGCGTGCACTATCCGACTGCCTCCTGGAGGGAGGAGGAGGGAGAGGGGGAAATCCTATGGGCTGCGTTTGAATACGTTCAGCCGCGGTATTTACTCCTACACCCCCTTATGTCATTTGCCTTGCGGCAATTCTCTCTGGATTTTGTACAGCTCCAATTTAAAGCTTATGCCAGCAAATTAGCATTTTTGGGGCAAGAAACATTCTCAGCAAAAATTGCTGCTCTCTGGGTTGCACTTGCATGTAAAGGCAGACCCAGCCTGGCTTCATGCTACATGCTGGGCATCTTTACCAAGCTATCTGGGGGAGCTACGCTCAAAACCATACACAGGCACAGTCCTCGAAGCTTTTCAGAGCTGGCCCTATCAAGTCCTTCCAGCAGCAGATGCAAAATTAGTCTCTATGTTTTAATAATTAACAGGAGTGATAAAAGTTTACAAGGTATCTCCAAGGTAATATAAGACCTTGTCTACTTAAATAAAGTTTGTAAACTAGACCTCTGTTTTTCCATCTGCTTTTTGATCTGAAGCCTATCTTAATGTAGTAATCAGCAACAAGCAGGAGGGTGTGTTAGCATGTTCCATTTGTTAACACTGCTACAGGCGAGAAAATACTTGAACTTCGAGAAAAGAAGAAAAACCAAAACAATAGAGTGAGATCAAAGTGAAATCTCTGATGATTTTTGTTTTACAGAAAGTTTCTTTCTTTTCCTCCTCATATTTTCAGAGAAGTTTCTGCTCTTGGAGGTGACCCTTAGCTATTCTTTGGAGAAAGATGACACGGGAACGTTGATACAAGCATTAAAGAGATCCCAAAAGGGAATTAATGTAGGACCAGATCTGAGGACAAAGTATCTGCTTCAATCAACATCAACTGTTCCACTCCACTTGTTTTGCATACGGGAGCTCCAGCTGTGAAGCCAGCGCGGCAGAAGCAGCTCTGAAGGTAAGGCATGTAAGGCATCGCAATATGCACTGAAGAGAAGAGTTTCACTGAGTGTTCAGCTTTTTCTTCTTTCATATACCGTGTGGCAACACAAATAATCAAAGTTTGAAGGACAGATTGCTTCCCAGCTGTGCCTGCCCCTTAGCAAGGTGGATAAATCCAGCAAAGCTAGTTGTTTAAGTGCATCTGGACTGACTGTGTAATCTTTCTGAGATTTGAGTCCACAGGCAGAAGCAGTCACCAAATCAGTAGTACCACGCACTAGCCATCAGTGGTCCATCTTGATTTTGTTGGAGTAATGGAATAGTAAAGTAGATTTTATAATTATGTACAAAATTTTAAGGTAGAAGGAGTTGGTGGTACGTCTAGCTGGGGTGCTGGATTGGCAATAGGAAAGCAGAGTTCTTCTTTTATCTCTATCGGCCTGACACAAAGGCAAGTCACTCTACTTCTGTGCATCAGACAGGGAGTCCTGTTCTAAAAGTGCATGTAATGAACTGTCTCCTTCGGAAAGGGCATGGAAATCTGCTAGGGTGGGATGGGGCCAATATCTAAATGCTAAAGGATATTATGATCATACAGTAATATGTTGGTAATATGAGGGCAGGACTTAGGCTGACATCCTGGGAAACACAGAACATGCTATTGGTCCCAGGTTTCTGATCCAAATGTTTTGATTGTTAAATATCAAACATCTGAAGTGCACACAAGTACTTTCAAATGAGTTGCATCCCAAGAAGTTACAAAGCAAATAACTACAGTAAAATTCAAAGCATAAACACACTGCAGAATCCAGCAATGTGGTCAAACTATTCTCGAAGAGAGCAAGGTAAAAATCAATTAAGTAGACTGTTGATTACCAGGTGCATGCTTAACTCCAGCTGCAGAATAATGACTGTGGAGTAGTAAATGTAGCCCATGTATGGGTCTTCAGAAGCACCCAGCTCAGGTGATCCACATCATACTATGCTACATTAAGTCTTCGTATAAACGTGGCTGCTGATTTGTAGTCCTGGTTTCAATCTCTGGTGGGAGACTGGCTAGGGAAGTTTGTGGAGAGGAGATCTGCCTGGAAAATTAGGGCTGGACAGCCCTTGGTGGAACTTGTTAGGAGCAGCTCTTGCCCCTCAGCTCTCTGATGGGTTTGCACTGTGACTCTCAGGTATGTGAAAGCCTTGCTATGGTCTCTGAAGGATCAGAAAGGTTGGTAGTGCATTTCTGCTGACCAGAGGGTGTTAGTTGACTTAGGCTGTGATAGAGGAAGTGGTGTTACTATTCTTCTGCTAGGGATAGAAAACTGAGGCTTGAGGGGATGTACCCAAGAATAGGAGCTGCAGAGGTAGGAGTTATCTTAGTGCTCCATAATGGAAGTGACTGCTGGAAGCCTTACATGTGGCATGGCTATCTTTGTAGTTTCACCCATATCTCTGCAGGCCTGAATCTGCATGTTGGAGCTGATGACTGGAGTCATCTCTGTTTTACAGAAAACTGGTAGTTACTTGGATCCTACTAAGCTGAAAATGCAGGCTTTTCCTGAGCAAAGCTTTGAGTTCTGTATGCTTTGGGGACTGCAAGAGACCCCAAGATTCAGGGACCATGTAGCTTAAACCTATACTCTTTCCTATTTTCTTTAGCTGTTTCCTCTGGTTCACTCGTATTTAGATTAATGATAGGATTTTTTCTTTTCTATCCCTATCACATATGTGTTTGACTAAAATATATTGCCAGGCAAAGCTGTTTAACTTACTATAGCTTAAAAATATATATAAATAAATTCCCCCCAGTATTCCATCACACAGTTAATCTCAAAGTTGTTTTCTAGAATCTCACTATCTCCCCACCTATCACAGCGAGATTTTGATTCCCTTGTTAAAATCTAGTTTGCTAGTAACTGCAATCTGTCTAACTTTTACAACTTCTTGTTCAGATATGCTTCATTTCAGTGTTTATTTTAATTGCAGTCTGAGGTTACCTGACAATTGTTGCTTGACTTGTCCTGGCACCTACACAAAAGCCCCGCCTAGGGCTGAGGTATGAGAGAAAATAAAGTATAACCTGATTCCATTGCGATGGGCTCATGTGAAAATGGTACCACTATGCTTTGCAAGCTTTGGGAAAACAGGAGCTACATGAAGGGGAAAGTCAGGTCTCTTGCTCTTTTTTGGAACGCTATAGGGGAAAAGACTTGAGAGCTAGAGATAGGGAGTGCATTATACTACATTGCAAGGTCTGTTTCCTGTATCGCTCACTAAGAGAAACCTATATACTCACTTCTGGGTACCTAAAACCATTTCAAAATGAAGAATAAACTAATAAATCAACTTGACTTCACATGGTGTTTTGACTGCAAGTATATTCTGTGACAGACAGGCAAAAAAGAAAAAATAGGTATACCGTACTGAAAACGCTAGGCACTGCAAATAGTATTTTGCCTCTTTAATGCAGTTTGAGTTATTTGTTCCTTAGTGTCTCTGCTCACAAAACACCCCTTGGTTGCATTTTCAAGCTTTGTGCCTCACTGTGGGGGCAAGACATTCAATTCTTTGTTTGGAAGTGCAATTAGCACTGTGAAAAAAAACACCTGACTCCAAGTTTTTGAGGAAAAATAAGTCCACAAGCATTGTGTAACTTCGTAGGATCATTATAGCTGGTGAGACTGGCTATTTGTAACACAGTCAAAATGTCTCCAAGCGCAATATGGGCCCTTCAAACCTACCCACCGCTAACCTGTGGGTAGCTTTCACGCTTTTTGCATTGTGAGCTGGAGAGAGGAAAGAGAAAGTTTAGGAAATGTTATTACTTCATGTGATATCTTAATACGCATCTACCACCCACTGTGCATATCTAATGCACTATCTACCACCTAGTAGAGCCTGATATTGCACCATAACAAAATTTAACAGCCATTTGGAAGAAAAATAACATCTCATCTCATGAGTAGGCCTAAGTCTCCCCCCTCTCTCTGTCAGGCAGATCCACGGGAGTCCTACTTGCCCTGCCCAGTCTGAGGTGTTCCCTTTTTGTTGATTTATATTTGTGATTACTGGACTGATCTATTTTGATATGCATGCTTTGCATCATCTCTGGAAAGCTAAGGCTTTGTTTTTCACCTGAGTTGCATGCATTCCCTGGACCTCAACCGATTTCAGCAGAATAGCATCTGTGTGGCTGAAAAGATGCTGTATACAACTGGCAAAAACAAAATTAGGTCATGCAAACTAACCTTTGTGCTGTTAGGTTTACTGTTTGTGCTTACAGTTGCCCTTATAAACCATAGGTGTCAGTTGTTCCAAAATTAAGCATAATACTTTGCTCCAGGTAGCAACTTGACGTAAAAGGCTTGGCAGGTGATTAGTTAATAATATCACTTAATCTGTTTCAGTAATTTAAATATTGTCAGCAGCTGAAAAAGTGCCTGTTGCGAAGTAGCTGCTCTAAGGATGCTTAATCTCTTTGTAAAGTGCTTTTAAGATCTACTGATGAAAGTTAGGTGGTTCTACTATTATTATTGTTGTTGTGTCATAAAATCTGGGCGTATACTACAAAATATTTTCTATGAGTACTCATTTGAATTTAGATTTTAAACAGACTGTTCTAGCCAACTTGTATTTCTTTCAATCTTACTTTCACAAATTTTGCTGGCTGGTAAGCTTACAGGTTATATATTCTAAGTCTGAATTCTGCAAGCGTTTGCTTTGTAAGTCTGATAGTTGAGGTGACTGTTTCACCACTAGAAAACAACAATGCCAAGCGCAGTGTGACAGAGCAAAGATCGGTCTTTATACAGTGATGTAGTAGCCAAGAAACAAGGGTGGATGAACCCTGGTGTTGAGCTTTCCAGTCAGAAACAAACCCAAGTATCTCTCCTAGACTAAAGCTGTATAAGCCCTGCTTAACAATATTTGTTGAACTGCCCTTTCAATCAGCTGTGCCTTGTTGTCCTTCCTGGAGCAGAGGCCATACAAGATGCCTCAGGTTGCCATCATTCTTTCTTCTTTGCATGGCTGGGAAAGAAGATCCTGGTTTGTTTAGCGAAGCATTTCAAGTCCTGCACATGCCAACAGGGTAAAACATCATAATTAGTCACATTTCAAGTCTTCTGCTCTTTAGGCAACAAAGTCTGTGTGAAGAAACCACAAGGGCTCGGGCAGATCCAAATAGCTGTGTTTACTGAATAAACGCAATTGTAGGAGGCTAGAAACCTGCACTGATGAGCTGATTGGTTTCTGGCACCTTCAGCAACAGAGAGCTGTGAAGGGCCTGACCAGCTGTTTAAAGGCAGAATACATGAGTAAGAATGTTATGTACGGGTTTAGTGGTGTTTTTCAAACCCATAACAGCAGGACACCAACATAATTTAGTTCCATTTTGAAGCTCCTTTGTGTTTCCAGAATGATACAGATCAGCCACCTTGTGTGCACCCACAGGGTCTGACTTCAAATTTTCTCTAGAAATGGTTGCTCTTCTCTTGTCCTATAACATAGGCCTGCCACAGAAGACCCTCACTGTGCCCTCTTGGACAAACTGTCTCCCTTACCCTTGTAATTTCTATTATTCTGACCTGAACAGCTCTAAATGGGCAAGGATACTGTGGGAAAGTAGAGGGATGCTGTGTTGGATATGGGCGGCTGTGTGCAGGTATCTCATGGCTCATGGCTGGATCCAGGAGTGTGTCTTTCTGTGGTTGCTGAGACAGGGCCACACTGATGGGTGAGGCTTGAGCTGTGCTTTTAGTGATATTCTTAAGGTTTGAACAACTGGCTGACACCCGTGTGCTACAACAGTAGCAGAACACATATATTGTCCTGGGTGCCCGATATTACCGTGCTACTTGGGAAGGCGCCGCGGGTTAAGGAAGCTGCATGTGAGGTGACTGGGAGCAATGACCGAACCTCAGCAGAAGAATCACCTCAGCGGGGCTGCAAGTACAAGGCTGCTTTCTCCTCACTTCATGTTGTCCTATGACTCCAAGACAGGACTTGAAGAGGAGTGACCATTTTCCAGGGGCTTATGATGCATGTGTGAGTAGAGCATGGAAACGCACAGGATGCAAAACCAAATCTCCATATGTCTGTGACTGTTAGGTGCATCCATGGTGACTAGTAAACTTTGTGGGGATGCACTTGTTGACAGGTCTCAGACCCTTCTCTGTGCAAAGCAGACCAGCAAAGTGGCTAACACTTGCCCAAACAGGGACAAGCTGACCTTGGGCTTACAAGCTCCCCATGCAGAGCAGCCCAGTGATCCTGTGCAATCTGGCTGACGGGTAGCGTGAGGAAGAGGCTGGGGTTGCACTGAGCAACACTTCCCCAGGGAAGGCTCTGGTTACCCACCATGACGTGTCTCTAATGATGGCTGGAGGGTGAAAGTGTCCATAGCCTGTACTCCACCCTGAGAATTCCCCTTGCCTCCTGGGCTCTTTGCTTGCTTTCCACAGAGGCTTTTGGAGCCTCCTGGTAATGAAAAGTCGGGCTCTATCAAGCCGAAATGAGACCAACAAAGCAAATAGGATGCCTCAGTGCTTACTCTCCCCTCTGTGGCTCTTCTGGGCTGTGGTTGACTGTGTGAAAGAGCCTTGCTCCGTTCCAGGGAACCAAACGCTGTTTATGTGAGGGGAGGAAAAAAATGTGCTAGCAAAGGATTAAAGATTTAATAGTCATAAAGGAGAAGATGCTCTGTAGTAAAGTATCAACACCAATTGACTAGTTTCTGCTGTTTTGATAACTGCCAGGTGTTCTGCAGTAGCATGATCTGCACCTGCCTGTCTTGTTTCAGCGGCACCAAGGTGCTCTCCTCCCCACCGAGCTGTCTCTTGCCTTGCAAATCTCTCCTGAGAAGGGTGGGAGCAGTTCGTGTTTGGTATGTTGTCATAGAACCAGAAACCCCTTTGGGCGGATGGTTGTCATATTTGCCTGTTTGGACAAATGCGGGAGTGCTCCTCGGCAGTTTTGGCCAGGGAGTTGGCCTCGGGGGGATCTGTGTGGGGCTCCCCCTGCCCACGCTGCATTCCCAGGTGCCAGGGGCTCAGCAGACCGGGAGCTGAGCCAGCTCCCCGAAGACCTGTGTGTGCCCGCTGTACCATGGCAGGGATGTGTGTGCCTGGGAATGGGGATGCCGGCTTTGGCTTGTGGGTCTCCTCAGCAGCGAGGGGTGGCAGCCGGTGTAGACTAGGCTTTAGGAGTGATGGTGGCTCGAGTTCAGGAGTGTGTTTGTTTTCTGAATGTCCCTCATGTTCAGAAAATTAATCTTTTAACATAAATATTCTTTCTTTCTGGCACTTTCTGGTGCTGACTTCTGTCTACCAGACCCTAAGCACTTTTGACACTCTTTTTGTAGGGTTTTCACCGTTCCGTCTCTGATTCTGTTAAGTGTCACATCAGCTCTGTTTGCTCTGAGGTGCTGGTCAGTGCTGGGACGTGGATAAGAAAGAATGAGAAAAGCAGCTGATGCGGAGTCTGGATTTGGTTGTTTGTACAGCTATAATAGTCCTGTCTTCTGGCGAATTTCATCACCTGATATGTCTTTCCTCGTGCCTAATCTTCTCCTGCTCCAAACCTGATGCTTTGCCCAAGCATGCGACATCCCTTATGTTTCAGTACACTGACACCCGTACGTACTGTACTACCAAAGGCTGGAGGAGGAAGCTGTCATTCCATACTTGAAGCCACTGTTCCTAGAAGCTGAGGGTGAGGTCAGCCAGGGGAGCTGGGCCAGCATTGTGCCTTGCCGCTGGTGCAGGGGCTGTCTCCCCATCCCTCCCCCTCTCAGCAATGCCATTTCACTCCTTCCTTGCCCCATCTCTGGTGCGTGTCTGTTTGCACTGATTTACTCAGCCTGTTAGACTGGTTGTGGGTTGGTGTCCGTCTCCGTCCGCACCCCCCACCCCACACCCC
>VYZM01004900.1:216780-293093 GCA_013398915.1 Dromas ardeola
CCCCCCAATCAGATAATGTTTGGGTCACTTTTAGCCGAAAGGGAACTTCCCATTCCAAATACTCTAGCTCAAAGGCGAGTTGATATCGATGTGAGGGTTTTTTTATTCAGAGATGTCAGGATCAGGCTTTAAGTCTGTAGAAACAAGAGGCCCTATTACTGTTTTACTTGTAGATGTGCAACTGATGGGTGTTCAGCCTCCAGGAGCTTAGATGACTGAGATAAGGTTTCAGATAAACATCCAAATGTTTAGATCTTTATCTAACCCAAAGCTCTGAACCTTTAAAGGATTACCCACCTCCAGGGATAATCCTGTAGTGATTTCAACACCTGTACTGAGTCAAAGTGAGTTCAGAGTCTCCTGGCCACAAGAAATGGTTCAAGCCCACCCTATCATTTCTTTTGGACGGTTAAAACAGTCCATGTCAGATCTGAATACGATTAGCTGGACACTCTGATTTTAAATGGCTCCGTCACAGGATAACTCCAAATCATGATCAATAGGATCACTTATTACCAAGGAAAAACAACCTGTGACACCATGCTTCTGTGGCCTACATAGCAAATATGCCCTGAATGTTTTTATGGTGAATCAGCAGCTCTAAATACCTCACAGTTTTATAATTATTTAAATGAGCTTCTTTTCTGTCAGCATTTTGCTATGGAAGCAGACTTTGCTGCCCTCTCTTGCAGCTATCATGAAAATGTGTTCATTTTGGCGCACAGCGAATTTCCACTGCAGGTTAGTGGGACTGATCCTAAAAATTGCTGTCCCCAAATGCAGAGCCAAGATATCTCAGGAGTGGCCATTTCCATCTGTTACCGCAAGTGTATTAGACATACTTAGAGGGAATCTTTTTTTGCTTGTGTTCCAGTATTTGCACAGTGCAGAGCCCACAGCCGGTGCCCTGGGAAGTAATGGGACTTTGGGCTTCACTGAGGCTTCTCCTAAACGAAGTAGTAACTCCTATCAGGGTTACTAGAATCCTTCCAGTGTATCTGACAAATTATTCTGGGTTTAGTTTTGGTTTTAGATACTATGATCGTGCTTCCCAAGAAACTGGGAATTGGGAGGAAATGAAAAGAATTATGGCCTAACGCTTCATACGTACCTGTGCTGTTGTGCATATGCATGTATATGATGCACATCATTTCACCATGGATCTGAAAGCACAAAAATCTCCTTTTCCTTATGGAAAAAAAAAATCAACGGGTATTATTTTGACAACAAAATTATAGGCAGAGCACAATCTTCCCTGAGGCCTTTTGGCAAATCTTTTAGCTTATTTGGGCTGCGTCCCCTGTTAGCCTGAAAGGAAGGCAGAGGTTTTTTTAATAGAAGGATTGCCCAGTAGACTGAACTGTTTGGTTTTGTTGTGTTGTTTTGTTTTTTTTTTTTTTAATCTAAGCAAGAAAAAGAGGGTTTACTGTTCTTCATTTAAGAAGTTCATCTGCTGTAAACTAACATATCTCTGGAAGCAACCACTGGCTTTGATCACTCTCCTGAAGTACCATGGTATTTAAGGAAAAGCTGATCTTATTTTAATCACTGGTTCTTCAGATCACCTTTGTAATTAGAAGGAAAGCTTGCCTCAACAGCACTTAGGTGGAATGCATAGGAAACATATGATTAAATGGTGATTCTAAGTTTAGCATTTCACCTCCAGAAAGCAAAACAAGTATCGGGTGGAAAGTGTTTTCCATAATGTCAAGAGACAGTTGAAAGATGAAGTTAATTAACAATGGCCTACATAATAAGCAAAGACAATGGATGAAATAATAGCGAATTAAAGCCAGTTGGGATCTTGCTGTTGTATTTGACAGGGCTAGACTTTCAACCCTCCATTTTTGCACGGGATCTTCTCTACAGATTTCATTTTACATTCAAGGTGAGGTGGGGTGAGTTGCAGAGAACTTGATCGATAAGAAAAGCAAATACAGATTGGCTTTGCTTTCCTATGCCAGCCCTATCTGATCAGCCTGAAATAGAAGCTTCTCCCTGTCCTGTTGTGCATCCTACTGCTTGGTAACTTCAGACAAATGTTTTTAACAGAGTTCTGGTGATTAAGTTCTCCTTAATGTGTTGTAATTCCCTGGAAGTGGAGGAGGATGTTTTCCTGGAGAGAACAGACTTTGTTTTCCTTTTAAATACAGCTATTCTCTAGTAACTATGTTGGTCTGGCTACTGGCAAGCAGACCTCTTCAAATGTATGTGTTAGGAATGTTTGGAATTAGGAAAAATTAAAATATGTTTCACTACGAGGTCAACATCTAGCTTATATAAAGATGATGGTCTGGGGAGTATTTTAATCCACATTATTATTGTTATCACAGGATACCTACTGTTTGTGTCTTTGATTCGCTGGTTATTCCCCCACTATCCCAAGAAAGGTTTATCCCTGGTAGGAATTTAGCAAAAGTAAGGGGAGAAGTTGCTGCAGGAACAGGCAAGGCTGTCTTCATTATGTTGTGTACTAGGCAATCAAAATGAAACTAAGGGTCCCCAGGAGCTCCTCCAGTTTCTTCAGCCAATGCTTTCCATACCTCTGTGCTGTTCTCATCACACCTGTTTTACCCTAGGATTTCATGCCAAGTGAAGTAAAATCCAACATGTAGCATCTGAAGAGTGCAAATGCACAGACAACTGATATAAAGCCATTCTCAGCTCAATTTTCTGAAATTATGTTGAGGTCATGCTTGCTTGTGTTTGTAACTGTAGCTCAAAGGATCATCAGAAAAAAGGTCACTTTTTAAGTGGATTTTAGAGTCGACACTACAAAATATGACACACAGAGAGTCAGAATCTGTTCTGAATATATAGTTCTGGAATCTGACAGATATTCAAGTCTGGAGTATTTTCTTTCCCTATCAATAGGAATAAAACATGCAGTCTCAGTTCTCACCTGGCTGGACCATGATGACGGTCTCCAATGGCAAACCATTGGTAGGAAATAAAATACTAGCTTTTTTCCAACTCTTTTCAAAACTAGTTCAGAATGGAAAGAGTTATTAACAGCAAATCCCCTGAACAATTATTTTAGGCATTTGATAGATTGCTTGAAGTCTCTAGAGAGAACCAGAAAAAATGTTAAAAGTTTCTTTAACTCAGACAGAAGTTCTGGACTAGATGCAGAAGATACCTGCGAGAGGAGAATTCAAGTATATAGGAGACAGACTGGATGTCCATGTTTAAATTCTAGCACATATTAAGTTCAGTTTTTCAAAATGTCTCCTGTTTTGTCTGTTTGATTTCAAACTTTGAAGTTGGTGTGACAATTTCTTTTGAAGACAATAATCTCGGTAAAGGTCTATTCAATTCCATTTGTTTCCATTTGCAGAAGAGCTAAGTGTGGGTCAAAAGGCTTCAGGAGTGCCTGACTCCTAGCAAAAGGCAGTCAGTCTTTTCTGAGCACAGCATGCATGAGATTACAGTTCAGAAAATTGAGGAAGAAAGAAACTGATGAGCCCACAGAAGGTGCAGAAACAACTTCCCTCCAACCACTTCACTGAGTCTTCATTTCATGTGCTCATCCTGCATCACTGTGACTCTCATTGAATTACATCAGCCAGGTGCCTGTCTAAAAGGACTGGAGATACTGGGCCTGGTCTGCAAGGTAAAGCAGATATTTACCCGAAAATGCCATGAAACAACACAGAGAACATATATATATTTCAGACTTTATAAACCAAGCCTCAGGCTGCATGGTAAATAGTTTTGGATGATAAAGTAACCTATTGTTGTTACATGGGTATTCATTACCTGGTGAAGCCTCTATAGCTATTAATTGCGTAAGAATGCTTTTATTAAATCTGCTGATTGGCAGGGACTAACTACCCCAATCTTCCCTTTCAATTGCATTGCTGCAATATGTTCTTTATCTGACATTTAATTGGAGGGTTTTTGTAATAATGATTTATTTCTGTTATTTCTATCCATTTACCAGTTATGTTACTGTCTATTGCTCAAGAGGAGGACTGACATAGTATTGTAGACACATCTACTCACCCAGTAAATGATAAAATATACTTGTTTTTGCACATTTGTTAGGAAAATCTAAATTTCTCAATGCAAAATATTAAGAAAGTTGCTTTGATACCTTCAGTTCCTTGGCAACTTTCATTGAAAAACTTCGATATACAGAACATCACATTTTATTTATTCATGACACCAAGCTGAATGGTGCTGTTGACACACCTGAGGGAAGAGATGCCACCCAGAGGAACCTGGACAAGCTCAAGAAGTGAGCCTGCGTGAACCTCATGAGGTTCAACAAGGCCAAGTGTAAAGTCCTGCACCTGGGTTGGGGCAACCTGGTATCAATACAGGCTGGGAGATGAAGGGACTGAGAGCAGCCCTGCAGAGAAGCACTTGGAGGTACTGGTGGATGAGAAGCTGGACATGAGTCAACAATGTGCTCTTGCAGCCCAGAAGGTCAACCGTATCCTGGGCTGCATGAAAAGAATAGTGTCCAGCAGGTAAAGGGAGGTGATTTTGCCCCTCTGCTCCGCTTTGGTGAGAACCCCCAGGGTACTGCATCCAGCTCTGGGGCCCCCAGCGTAAGAAGGACATGGACCTGTTGGAGTGAGTCCAGAGGAGGGCCACAAAGATGATCAGAGGGCTAGAGCACCTCTCCTATGAAGACAGGCTGAGAGAGTTGGGGTTGTCAACCTGGAGAAGAGAATGAGAGACCTTATTGTGGCCTTTGAATCGTTTAAGGGGTCTTAAAAAAAAGATAGGGACAAGCTTTGTAGCAGGGCCTGTTGTGATAGGATGAGGGGTAATGGTTTTAAACTAAAAGAAGGTAGATTTAGACTAGATATAAGGCAGAAATTTTTTACAATGAGGGTGGTGAAACACTGGAACAGGTTGCCTAGAGAGTTGGTAGGTGCTCCATCCCTGGAAACGTTCAAGGTCAGGTTGGATGTGCTATGAGCAACCTGATCTAGTTGAAGATGTCACTGCTCATTGCTGGGGGGTTGGACTAGATAACCTTTAAAGGTCCCTTCCAACCCAAACTATTCTACGATTCTACGATAGGAAGAGTAAAAGGAGTCTCAAAGAGGCCAGACCATGGCAGAGGTCTTGCTTCTTCATCCTCCAAAGTCAAACAGCCAGAGCATGTACAAATGCTACTCGTTTGCAGAATGGCTGTTTGCAGAGCACTCACCTTGCTGACCTATCTCCTGGGTCATTTGAGTGTAAGATAACAGCTTAAAACTGATCAGTTATGCATTTTTAGGGTACATAGACCAATAAGCAAATAAAATACTGAAAAGGGGGGTGCAGCTGTGAGTCCCTCATACCCAACTTGTGAAGCCAGCAGTCCAACAATCTCTGCGCCAGTATAACAATACTTCCTTTTACAGCTTCTCATATTATGAATGAAGTCTAAAATGTGTCTGCCTGACAGGGGAAAGTAAGAGAGGAAGACAGGGAAATGGACAGGAATGGGAAGAAAAGAAAAATAACAATGCAGTGCTTTGAAAAGGTAGGCTTGACTCCAGCTTGACTTCAAACAGCCCTGAGCTGCGTGGTGGCTCAGCAGCTGGGTGGTTTTCCTAATTATATCGTGCATTGTGCCGGAGTGGCTTCTACTGCTGCAATACAGCCACACTGCTGAAGACTCTGGGGAATTACCTTGGTATTTAATTTGTTGTTATGAAAACAGTGAGTTTGACTGCAGCAAGAATAGTTTCTTCCCAAACAGTTACCAGAATCCTATTGTTGTTCTCCTTCTTGTTGACCTTTTTGCTGGTTTTACGATTATAATAATGATTTTCCCGGTTTTGCTATCTTGAAATTTGTTTGATTTATATTGTGCCAGGAATTCAGAAAGGGAAAAAGCAGCCCATCTCAGGCAGAAGTTCTGCTAAATGAAGGATTTTAGGAAAGTAGGTTTTTTGAATGGAATGTTGATGGGAAGAGTAAAATTTTCCTTACTTTAAGCATTTTAATTGTATGTGACTGTTAGAAACATAGGGCCCATTTTCAACCCCGCTATTACGATGCTACCGCACAAGCTGGTCAATTGCGTTATTTTTAAATTACATTAAAAGCAAATACTACTGCTTTCAGAGTGCAAAGGCTGTGAAAAAGTCTTATAATTATTTTTGCATCTGTAACTTTGCTGAGATCAATGGCTTCCTCGCTTAGTTTTTTTTCTTTTCAGAGAGTATTTACTGGGCTTTCTACTCTAACTTCCCCCGCTATGTAAAATCCTGAAAGAAATGCCCTCAAAAAGCAGGTCACAAGTCTGCTTTGGGTAGGTACAAATAGGCTTTACTCAGGATCCTGTTTGCAGCATCTCTGTGTGAAACTTCTCATTGACCTCCTATGGAGGTAAGGGTCGGGTAAGTCTGGTTTAGGCCATGCTTTAACCACTCGTGTCACTGGGGACAAGGGTATGACAAAATCATTTCCCGTTGTCTTTTCCTGTGTCTTCAGAGACACAGAGTTTTATTTCTCAGAGCGCCCAAGACAGTGGCAATCTTAGGAAGGTGGTGTCTTGGCTGGTGCAGAAATCGAATTGTTATAAAATTATCTGGCTATGAACTATGGCATCAGGGCAACTTCATGAGCTCCACCTTGCCCTCTGTTAGTGGTCCATGATATTGGCACGGGGGAGTGTGTAACTGTGCCTCTGTCTCCATTCAGCCCATGTCCCCGGTTGTACTATAATAAGTCTTGCATGATATCCAATACACAAGCAGCAAGCTAAAATCTAGTGAGTGTCTGTTAACTTAGACACAGATTTGTGTAAATTTATGATGCTATTTTGAAAGCTGATTACAATAATGAAAGAATATCAAATGATTCTTACATTTCCTACCATAAATGCTCTTTATTGTAGATAGCTGACTATATTTGAGGTAACATTTGCATACAAAACTATGCACCACTATGATAAGATAATATAGTCATTATGATGCTGTTTACTGTGTTTGTACAGTATGCTGATTCAGTTCCTGCACATAACTTTTCCTTTACTACTTATGGCTGTGTTTTAAAAAGAAAAAACACCCCCGAACAACAAAACACAGAAAAATAGTAAATGTTTTTGAATTTTTGTATTAAACTGTTATCTGTGCTCTGCAAAACTTAGATTTTAATTGACATTTCTTATCTGCAAGGACATACTTTTCTACAATAAGGGCAGTGTGCCATAAGCTACTTATGAAAGTCCTATTAGGAGACAATTACTTTAATTATTTTCTCTATATATTAAGATTAGAATACTGCTAAAAACATGCTATACACTTCAGGAATACAAAAAAGACCTCTCCATCCTACACCCAGTTCTCCCAAGAGAGCCTGCAATCCACAGAGGCAAAACCAGCAAAGAAGCGTATGCAGGAGCTGGGAAATCAGTGTGGCTTCAAGAAAACACAAACACAGTCTTGAATACATTTTATTAGGACCTAGATGAACAAAGTATAGAAGTACCCAGTCTACTGTATGTATTTTGTTCTAAAATGACAGTAATGTAGGTGAAAGAAGGCAAACATTAATTGCTGTTTTGCTACCACCGCTTCCAGCAATTGACATATTTCTGTAAAAAACAATGCTTTTCTTTATATCTTCTTTCTTGAATTTTGCACATAGTAGTCATACATACTGTCCCCACAGACTCTGTAAAGATGGGCTTTATGTGCCCCATCACAGACTTTCTATTATTTTGTTACCAAAGGTACCGGCTCACATTAGCCTCTTTTTTTCCACAGGGTTATTCGTAGGGGTATTTGCAGTAGTAGATTTTAGCATAAAGTAGGGAAAATGTTCAAGAAGAGCAAAGTGCTGCTGCAGTTTAACAAAAGGGTCCAAGGTCCATGTGAAGAGGCCACAGAACTGCACTCCCACTCGTGTTATTTTGCTCCATTTTCCTCAGCAGCACCACCTAATACTCATCCTCGCAGCGCAGATGGAAATGACTCAGTAAATCTCCACCTGGGGAATATCAAAACCTAGACAGAGTTGAAATATTGCTGAAACAGACACACACATATTTAACAGAAAATCAGGAAAACTAGTCCGATGCTGGAATAGAGTTAGTATGCTGGTCTTCCTTCCTCCACCTCCCCTGGGTTGCCTGAAACCCACATCGAGCATGGGTGTTCATTTATTTCAGACTCTTGGAATTTAAGTTCATGTACTGGGAAGTGAGAATGGGTTCATGGAGCCATGACTCACCCCAAGGCACAGAAGAAAACACTTTTACCTGCACTCCGGCCTTGCTCAAAGTCCATTTCTCAAGGGCGGTCTTGCAATCAATGTCTTTGAGAAAACTTTTGGATTCCTGCTGCCAGACCCAGACAGTGGACACTGACCCAACCAAACCTCTTCTGGCAAAAGGCTCCATCCTGCCAGACCCCTGAGAGCTCAGAACTCGATGTGGTAGATGGTGAAACTAAACCGAACACTACCCTTCCTAATGGCCTTCTGGATGCTGTCCTCGAGCAGTAAGAAAGGACCCAAAATATTGTTGGAGCAGAAGGCTAATCTATGTCTGTTGCCAACCAAAATGTTCTCAGCACTCTGGTAAGATTTCTGGGAAAGGACTTTTCTCTTCACAAAAAGGTCATCTTAACACTTTGCAGAGCGACTGCTGCAGAGTCACAGGCTGGTGACTGCTTTGATTTTCAATTCTGTTAGCATTTTCTTCCTCTGTGCCCACCAGCACGTGGAGAAAGCAGATTCAGATGACCTGCTTAAATATCAGGTGCCACAAGAGGGAAGAACCAGGACATAGGATGCTCTTCCCACCACCTTTTGCAGCCTTTCAGCTGGGCTTTTGGTACAGTAGTGCACAAGATAAATGAGATGGGGGGAAAAGCTGCTTGTTTGAGATAGCACAGGTGGCAAAGGGAGGCAAACCCCGGCTGATATGTTCCTCTTCGTGTGCCAGCACTCAGCTTAGGAGCTGCTTAGTTGCACAGTTCAAGGCAAGACTTATCTTTCAATTGTGTGTTTGTACAGTGCCTAACACAGTGAAGCCCTTCTCCTTGACTGCAGCTTGGAGACATTATCACAACACTAATAGTAAATAATAGTCGGGTTAAAGATAGCACTGAATTAAACCAGAGCAATATGTCTATTGGAGGCCAAATGGTACACAGTGCCAGCTCAGGCAACTGGCTCCCAAAACTGAAAGAGAACATTCCTCCATGGTAAAATAAACACTATTCTTTTTCTCTTGAGCTAGATAAAGCATTGTGTGTTTCTGATAAATCCATATGGTTTGCTTGCTTGCAGAGGAAAGCTTGAAGAACAACAATTCCCCAGATTTCTTCCTCAGAAGTTGCATTATCAATAAATGCCTGTGATATCAGTCGGGTTCTTTAGCCCACACATCCGGCCAGTATCTTAATTGCAATAACTTCACGTCCCAAAAAGCCAATGCGGTGATATACAAGGGACCTGATTCCAACCCCTAACCTCTCAGAGCCCGGAAAGTCTTTCAGCATTCCTGCAAACTTACATAAGAGAGAAGGAGCAGATAACATTGTATCCTTGCAGTTAAACATGCAGGATGCTTGTGCCCCCTTGCAGAAAGGAGTGAAAGAATGGCCTCTTAGGAAGTCGTTCTGAATTAGAAAATGGCCTTACAACTTAAGAATCTGGAGTGCAAAACCAAGGACCCCTGGGACTGAGTGAATTGTTTTTTTTCAACTTTCCAAAATTACTTCATTGCACTTTTTTTTTTCCTACAGTCTATGACAACCTAAAACCTAGTGAATAAACAGACAAAATACTCTATGTGGTCTTTATATATTCTTAGTCTTAAGTGGAGAAGGAAATTCTCTTGACTCCAAATGTTTCTTTTAATTTAATTTAGCTTTAAAATTGGGAACTACAGACCGGAACTGGGAAGACAAACTGGTCTGGCTTCCATCCCTGGGA
This sequence comes from Dromas ardeola, assembly GCA_013398915.1. Lineage (NCBI taxonomy): Eukaryota > Metazoa > Chordata > Aves > Charadriiformes > Dromadidae > Dromas > Dromas ardeola. The sequence continues at coordinate 226,678 of VYZM01004900.1, forward strand.
AGATGATAAATGGCCCTGCACATCTCTTGGGAAAGAGTTGTCTTCTGGGAAGGCAGCGCCTGTATCTGGGTCTCTAGGAGGGTGTTGGTAGCACAAGGGTGAAAGGAATCCTGTCAGCGTAATTTTCAAAACACTGATTTTTCAAAAGCCGTTTACAAGGTTACACACTAAAGGTTATTGAAGAATGTAACTGGCCAGAGGATTATATTCAGCAGTGGAGAGTCCCCAGGAATGTGTGCTTCGTCTTTATTGATAATGAAGAGGAGAGAAAGGAGTGAATGGTGAAATGTGCATGTTTGCAGATAGTACTAAGGAATTCTCCATAGGTAAATGTCATGCCAGGTTCAGAAGGACCAAATGAATGGACAAAAAGGTGGCAGATGAGGACCAGGTAGACAAATGAAAGGTAATGCAACTTTGGAGAAATAATCTAAACTATGCCTTCACGATGCTTAACTCGGGTGGCTACAGCGCAGGAAAGAGACCTTAGCATCATCAGTGACAGGTCTCAGAGATCATCCACTTGGTGTGCAGTGGCAGCCCAAAGAGCCAGCAAAGCATTGGCTATCGCAAGGAAGGATATGGGTAACAAGAGAAAGAGTGCTATTTTCCTGCTACAGAAAACTGCTGTAGCGACAGTACCTGGAGCATGTTGTGTGGTCCTGCATCTTGAGGAGGATATGGCGGAGCTAGACAAGGTCCAAAGAAGGACAAGGAAAACAGCTTAGAGACTGCCAAATGGATGATATCTTATGAAGAGAGGCTAAAAAGATTGAATTGCTTCAATTTGGAGAGAAGGTGAGGGGGTGTAAGGGAGGAGATGGTAAAAACTTACAAAATCACAAAGGTGCTGGATTAGATGAAGGAAGAAGGGTTATTTACCGAACTCCTTAATGCTGAAACCAGGGGATGCTTGCTGAAATTAGCAAGAAATCAGTTTAACACAGTTAAGAGCGTATACTTCTCTTCTGTGGTTACCAATGAAGTTCTGGGATTTGCTGCCACAAAAAGTTTTGTGCAGATGGTGTCCGCAGGTTCAAACAGCGATCAGACAAACTCAGTGACAGCAGGTCCAAAAGTAAAGGCCTGTCCCCTACCATTCCTAATACATCCATTACAGGTCTTGGGGGAGAATGAGCAGAAGAGACCACAGAAAGTGTGAGGCCCGTTTGCTGTCTTTGAATAGCATGACCTATTTATTGCCACCATCTGAGATGCAATATAGGTCTAGATAGACTGCTGATCTCTTAAGCAGAGACAAATAAGTGGTGATTTTCAAAGTTGTGGAGGGTAAACAGACGCATCTTTCACTGATGTTTTATCTAAAACTTTTAGGCTGCTTTGAAAAGCTCTGCTCCGCTTTACACACCGGGTGACTCTTCAGTACTGGATTTATTGGGAGCAGCCAATGCCATTTACTGCCAGGTAGGCACAGTTTTCTCCCCTTCCTCTTGTTCCTTTGCTTCCGCTTGTTATTTGATTGGCAGCAAGAGCTGCGCAGCACCGTTTCGCTGTCAGTTTGCAGCTAGAACAGCTTATTTTGGGATGATATGAGTATGAAACAATTCAAAATTTGATACATTGTTTTTCAGGGATAAGCGAGGTAGAACGGTGTCAATCAGTATGTCATCAGCACCATTATAGAAGGTATGGGCTTGTATCAAAGACTTTCTGTTTAGGAGCCATGGGAAGAGTGCTGCTGCACTCAAATAGGTGTCCTTTTAGTTATGTTTTCTTCTAAATTACTTTTGCATGGTTAATGCCACTGAATTTATGGGTATATTAAAGAACGAAGAAGTGAGATGGCATCGCTGTACTTCAGTTAGTAATGAGGGTAGCTAATTACTACACAAGTAAGTAATTCTTATTTGAGAAATTTTTGGAAGGGGTCAGGATGAGGGTCATCCCGCAGGTTTTGCTGAGCTAAGGGTCTAACGATGCTTGAGTTTGGTAGGGGGAAATACTGTCTTCTGGACCTGAAAGTTCACCTTGGACTTTTCCCTAGGGATGTAGCTTTGCTCTTTTTTTGTCATCCTTTAGACCGTTACACAGTGACTTCTGCATTTTGTTGTACTCCTAAGATACTCTTCAGCTGTGTGGGGCAGGCAGTACCTTACAATGTAATTTCTCGATGCTTGTATGGTCCCTGTGAAAAGGGATCAAGGACAGGGGTAAAATGGTATTAGACGATCCCTGGTATAAGGAGAGGAAAGCTTGAGTGTTATTTCAATGCAACAAAAAATGTGTATCCTGTTCTGATCGCTATTTTTCTATTGTTAGTAAATGAAAGTAAGCAAATTTAAAAGGCTGGTCTAACCTACAGGACAGGACTGTGGTTCATTTTGTGAAATCTCAGTTAACAGAAAGTGGTATCAATGCAGTCCGATCACATCCTGAATTCAGAGTTTGATATTCAGTTTCAAAGCAGAAGAAATTTTTCTATTTTGTTGCCTAGACAAAGTAGTTTTTACTATAATGAAATATTTTCTGTAGCAGAAGGAAGCAAGTTCTTGAATTTAAATATGTCAGCTTTGCAATAATTTTGGTTTGATCTAAAGTTAACATCAAGAGCTTCTCTCTAGTTACAACGGGTAACTGTTGTATTAAATGTATTAACAATCTCACATTTTATGTGACTCTCTACTGCTATTGTTAAGGGTTGGACCTTGTTACCACTGAGTGCTATGCAAGCCTTTTTTTTTTTTTTTTTAAAAAAAGTTCTTTTTCTTGCCCCAAATAGTCCAACCTTTTGTCCAAGCCATATGAGCAATGTAACTGGGTCATATGTATGAATATGAGACAAAATAGAAGATTAAACGTGCTGACTACCTGTCCAGTTCTGAGTGTTTTTAGGAAGTACAGGACAGGCAAATTTGTGGGTTGCATTAAGTCTTTAGTTTTTACGCTTCTGAAAATCTAAGCAATGCTTCTAGTAGTTGTTAAGAAGGAATTTGCTTCTTCCTGGCACTTATTCTGATCTACCAGGTGTGTGTGGTCTCTTCCCTTTCTGAGGTTGCCCTTTTGTTCTGACTTCTTTAGCCAAAAAAAAAAAAAAAAAGGCAGCTGGACAGCTTTAGTCTGTTAAATAGTCCACATTACTTACACGGCTACTCTCCTCGCTGACCCTTAACAGTTTAGTAGCTATGAACTTTAAGAGGCTCAGTCTTAATCTTCTGTCTTCAAAGGAGCCAGAGTTGCTGCAGAATGTGGCCTTTTGATTGTGGCTTTCCCTGAATTTTAGAAACCCACCTTTGTCAGCTAGTCACTTCCATGCTTTTATCTAGATGCCGACAACAGTAAAATTAACGTAAATTACATAGACTTGTCTGAGGGCTTTCATTACTCCTTGATGCGTTGCTCTCCTGGCACAAGCTCTCTCAAATGGTGTGTTAAATAGCAGGCTGCTACCTAAGGGACAATATGTTCAGAATCCTTGGATGCACAGCCCAGAGAAAATATGCTGGCCAAGGAGCGCTCTGGCTCAAGAATACGGCCTTTGTATCTTTATTCTGAACTGCGGAAAGGTGGCATGCAGGTGATGTGATGAGACTGTGTCTCAATATGTGGTTTCAGGGACTGTCTTTCTGTAACCTGCTCAGGTGTCAAGGCTGGACCAAAAGGAAGCTCATTATTTAGGGAAAACAGTCATTTTCAGCAAGACAGGGCTGTTGGGCTGGTGCTTTCAGTAGATTTCCCCCCAAGGATAGTAGTTTTCTGCCGTGGTTTCACATGGGTACTGTTTCCCATTTCTTATTCTCCTTGATTTCTTTGGAGCACTGTGCTCTGGGCAGTAAGCACAGAGAACTGTGGACATGGTTGCGAACCTGGTCTGATCCAAACAGCATGCACAATACTGATATTTAAGGATTGTGAATTTGATCCTTTCCTGTTGCTCTAAGATGCACGTGAGTATCTCTGTGGCTTAGAGAGCCCTGCATGCCTGCTGTGCGTGAGAGCTTAGTACCACAGAGAGTATTTTTCTCCCTAGGGAGAGATGCATGGAAACTTCCTTCAGGCTTCCCTGGAGGTGTTGTTGCTCTTTCCCACTTCTGCTACAGACTGCAACAACCATCAAGCATAGGGTAAACACAGGGATGTTCACTTCTATCACTCTCTGGGACAAGTGGCTAAGATGTCAGCTTACAAAAACATTAAAAAAAAAAGAAAAAGAGAGGGGGGAGAGGATGACATTGTAAAAAATAGTTTCCTTGCTGTATCTAGACTCCAGAAGCGTAGATCAAGGTGTTAACTGTTGGTAAGGTACTGCACTGGAGTTGCGTACAGACATTGCTGTCCTCCTGTCTCCAGGAGCACCAGTGGTGCATGTGGACCTGCTGGCTTCCCTCGGACGCTCGCACGAACACCGGCGGCTGCTGTTGGGGAAGGCTTGCAGGACCAAGCTGCGAGGGCCTGCGTAGGGTCTCTGTATGCTCCAAAGCCTTGACTTGGTTGCACAACATTCCTTCATATCCTGTCCTCTCTTGCTGACCTTTCTTCCTTGTTTTCCATGTGACTGACAGCCCTTTAAAACACAAAGCAACAGGATAGTGTCAGATGGTGGGAGGAAACATTGTCATCGGTTTGGGATATCATTATTGAAACAGCTTCAAGTTATCAACAGCTTCAAGGGGGAAAAATGCTGATATTTGTTTTTTGCCTTGCATACTATTCCCCATTCATTAATCGGTTTCTTGACTCTCTGACCCGCTTTCCTGCAATAATAGTTCTATGGAAAATATAATATTTTTTATCCTGATGTCCGTATCCTTGGGCTGAGGATTTTAAGTTTTGCTTGCTGGCAAACTCTTATAAGACTCTTCTGACTGTTACTAGACAGGACCTTTCCTTCCTAACAGTTTGAAAATCATGTCCTAATCTTCCCTTTTTACAGACTTTTCTTCGTTACTCATCACAGCTGCTAGAAATATTAAAACATAATGCAGGAAGAATTATTTAATTTTGCTGAACACTTAGGGACCATAGGAGCGACATTGTATCAGATCCCTTGTCTCCAGGGCCATCACACTAGTTCCCTGTATAAAACATCACCAAAAGAGGTTTGACTGTAGTAATTAGTGTCCCAAAGCCTACCATATATCTAATAATCACAGAATTTTGCAAACATTCAATAATTACATTCTCAGCAGCCTGGTCTCTTTAATTTCACTGTTCTAACTTGATGCCACAATAGCTACTGTGTTTAGTAAGGTAATTACTAGCCCCACTTTAGTATTGTATAAGCTGATATACAAAAAGATTGCATTAGGTGGCTGCCTGATTAAACACTGCATATGTGGTAGAGAGAGAAATTAGGTCTGCATCTGACTCCTTCAATTCTATTTTGACAACTAGGGTAGTCTCGCTTTTTGATTCTGTAAGTTCACCTAGGGTCTTCCCTAGTGTTTCCATACACCACTAGAGAAGAAAATAAGTAAAGCTGGGAACAAACAGTAGGTAGGCAAATAAGAACTTCCTTTTCCCTCCCCCAAAGAGCTAAGGCAGAAGGCTAACTGATGACAAATTTCTCATTGAAGAGATGCTAGGAGTTGAGCTACCTTAAAGTGTTGCCAAGACCAAAGGGAGTAAGAAATATTTGTGAGTAGTCCTGATGTTGAGAGAAACTGGCTTTGGGGGCATGGAGCAGTGGAGAGAACACCTTGCCCAGGAGCAGGGACCTGCACTGTGTAACAAACTCAGTGATGAATATGAGTATTATCGTTGCAACAGCTATAGTCATAAGCCTGGTGTACTTTGAAGACCAGAGTACCCGCCCAGCATAGCCTGTGGTTGATAATATGGGCCATTGATAGTCCTGCCCTGTGGCCAGTAACATGTGGTGCAGTTTCACAGTTGCTCTGGGCCAGTCTGAGGCCACCATGCTCCAGCTCGCTCTCCCCTTCCAGCACCTCTCTGCACTTGCATTTATGCTCTATCCTTTGCACTAGCTCCAGTGGCTGTGAAGCCAACTTGAAACTACCACAGAAAGTGTAATTTTGAGTCTGCTCTGTTACTGAAAATTGTTTGAATGAGGTGGGATGACATAGCTAGGGGATGAGAAGGCTGCCCTTGGTTTGAGTGGGTGAAACCACCCAAGATTATGGTCAGGATCATCTAAAGCATCTCTCGCGGAGATTCCATCTAGCCCTAAATCAAAAACGTTAATGTTTAGAAACTCCCATTTTGCCTTTATTTTGTATCTGGGATGGATTAGCTTTTTCAGGAGCATTGCACTACCTTCAGCTATGTCACTAGAACATTCTCCTCTTTGACAGAAAAGGGTTGTGTGTGTTTTGGTTTTTTTTTAATTTCTTTTCCCCACTTGTCATATTGGAGGCTGAAAACCTTGAAGAAATCAACAACCTGCCCATGAGATTCCAGTGACTTGATACAAGGACAGGAGAGAGGGGAGAGTTTCAAAAATAAAATGGCATTTGCATTCCTTGCCCTGCTGTGATATTCAATAAAAGTCATGGTCTAACTAGCATTTTTGACTTTTAACACCTTTCTCATGGGGCCTCAGCCGTGGCAGCAAGCTCCGTGTTTGAATGACTACAACATGCAGAGTGTTAAAAAAACAAGGCTCAAATTCCAATCACTGGTGGGCAACATTCAAATGCCAGGGGCAAGGAAGGAAGAGTGTTATTTGCCAAGGTGTGATTTATGTATTTGAAGATTAGAAAAAGGAAATAATATGGAAGTAACAATTTAAAAAAAAACAGCCCTTTAGGCGAGAATCACTTATGCGTTATATTTTTTTAAAGGGAAAAACAGTATCTCTACAGGCTAAGGTACAAATGGGTGAAACTGGCTGACAAGGAGCAAGTAGTATGTCAGTTGTACCCAGCTGGTGAAAAGCAGAGTTAAGCTTCGATAGGATACACTGGAAAGCTGATGGTGTTTCTTGCAGCAATGAATTTTTAACTGTCCCCATTTAAACTGTTTTTTTGGCTACATGTGAAATTCTCTAAATCCTACTGAAACCAGTGAAAAATTGTTTTCTGACTTTTCTGTTATGCCACTGAAAAGAAATCCTTTCTCCTCCAAATGTTCTCCTCCATTCCCATTTTATCCTGTCTCTTACCACCTGAAAATATTCTGGATAATAACTTTTTCTTTCCTTTTTTTTTTTAAATGTTGGATCTTATGCCTATATTCTGCTACTGTTTCAAGCATCTGATATTCCTCTCGTTGCTCAGGCTGTGCCAGACTCTCCCTGGTGACCACAGCCCATGGATGAGCCCTTTCACTCAGCAAGGCCCTGTCCCCTCCTCAAGCTCATAGATTTGCGCAGGTATCTCGGGTATAATCTTGGCCTGTCCATTACAAATCCTACAATGAAGATGACAAACAAGATGCCGAGGGCGAAGAATTGCTTTGAAGGCCCAAAAGACAAACATAATGAGTGTTACAGAGTGTGTAAATTTACTAGCCTCTGGTATTGACACACTGGATGGGAGCAGAGAGCTTTCCTTCCTAAATGCTGCATGAAAGCTGAAACTGTCATAATGGTAGAACAGCAAATTGGAAAGCCTTGGATGAGCAGCTGAAAAGAACACATGAGTATGCTGGAACAGTGAGTGCATCAGCCAGGAGCTCTTGGAAAAATTTAGGCTGGGGGGTGATGACATGATGATAGCAATATAAATAAGTGAAAGGAAATTGCATGAAAGAAAGGAAGAAGGGTTATCTGGATTATCTAGAAAGTGGCTGAACAGAATTTGGCCTAAAATTAAAAATGGAACAAGAATCAGGCTAGACATAAGGAAAAAAATTCATAACCTTAAGCATGCCTGGAATAGACTGTCAAACTGTAGCAGAGGCAATGACATGGGTGGGTGAGACTAGGTAGGATAAGATAATAGCAAGAATAAAGTAAGGAAACAATCTTTGTGGTGTGGGCGACTGGAGTGGATGACCCAACTCGTGTTTTTCCAGGCTTGGCTGTCTATATATAGTTCAAGGGAGGCAGTAAGTAAAGTAAGTGAAGTTTGTCAGTGGTAGTTGGCTACAATGGCACACCATGCTAAGCATCCTGTGCCTCTACCGGATTTTACAGAGATGTGGCTGTGAGGGACAATCACCAGCACAACACTTGCCAGAGGTCAGGTCACAAAAAGTACCGTGAAATGGAAATGAATCTTCCAGGCTTTGGGAGTTTCAAACTGCAACTGGAACAGTTGTCTTGGATGCTTAAGTTGCCTTGAGCTGCCTAAGTCTGTTATTCACAGGTCTGTCATCCTTGCACCAACTTTGTTATTCATGCATCTGCTGCCTTTAAACAAATCCTTTCACCTCACTCCATCTCCAGTGTGGTGATGTGGACTGTGCACCCCAGCAGATGATATTAATGGGGTGGCTGCAAGCTCACTAGCATTAGCTTCACACACAAAAAAATCAGGTCTGTACCTATTTCTGTTTTGTTATATACTCCCTACAGTGGAATGAGAAAGAATAATATGAAAAAATGAAAGTTATGAGAAGCATGAATTTGCCATGCTGCTTTTTTGGTTTGCCCATGATGTCAGAGTTTGGGAATCTTTTTTTTTTTTTCTTCTTTTTTTTTCTGAAGTATGTGTTAATGCAACCTCAGCCTGCTTCAGAAGAAGGACACCAAAGGAAAACTTCCATTAGAAGACCTTTTGGCCCTTTCTGTTTGTTCTGCGTGGGAATTTTTTTTGTTTGATTTTGTAGCGATAGGCCCATACTAGGCTAAAACGAACCTTTAAAGGAAGCAACCCTAAATGTGCCTTCAGGTCCAATTCTCTCAGCCCAGACAGGAACGGAAGAGAGATCTTGAAATTCTCCTTCTTGCAAAGAGAAGGGGTCTGCATTTCTAACCTAGGGAGTCAGTTTTCCCATACTTGGCCTTCAGTAAGCTCTTCAGAGAGTTGCAGTTACGTGCCAGAGACATACTGAAAGGGAAGAGGCAAGATTTTGAAGTGCTGCCAAATGCTGTGCATTGTTACGCACCAAGGCGCTCCCTGCTCACCCACTGGGCAGTGGTTATTGGTGTGCAAATATAAGGTATCAATCGTCTTACATTTATGTGGCTCTTTAAGTGGGAAATACTCATCCTGTCCCCTAGCAAAGGCAATGAGAGTGCTGGCTGATTTTAAGGACAGCAAGAAAACTGAGGGCTGTCTGCAAACCCTGAGGAAGGAAGAGGTTGAAAAGGTGGCAAATGCTTCCTTAAAATCAGAAAGTAAAAGGACACTGGGTCAAAAGTTGCTGGGTTTGGGTGGCAAGGGAAGGAGGAAATGCTTTCAGGAAGGGGGGCGAAACACGTTTTTCAGATTTCCTGCAAAAGGAGAATTCCACAAAAATTTCAGAAATGAAATACGTAGTTCAGGAAAATTTTAAACTTCATTTGAGGAGTGAGATCTAAGCTCCAAGACATCCAGAGTAGCCGGGGATCCTTGGGCCTCTGGTCTCCTAGCTGTCTCCAGCCCAGTGATGAACTGCCCTGGAACAGGGATCCCTCAGCTCCCTAGCGTTATGTCAAGCAACCCAGCAGGAAACACCTCCAGGACCCAGTCCTGTTTGTGTTTTATCAGGAGATTGTCAAACAGACACATTTCCCAAAGACATTTTCATTCTGAATTGCCCTTTTCCAACCTGTTTCCCTGGAAAATTCCTAACATGCCCTAGCTGCTATCCAAGGACACTGGAAGAAACTAAAAGGCAGCAAGTTCAAAGCTGAGAAAAGGAACTGTTTTCCGCTGCGTGATATAACTCAACTATGAAACGCATTACTGCAGGCTGTCACTGGGGTCAGGAATTTATCAAGATTCAGAAAGGGCTGGGAATGTATGCTGATGATGAGCATATTTGTAATTTATTGTGTAATGCTACAACAGTAGGTTTGGGGAGGGCTGTCTAGGATGAGGCCTTTATTGATCTCTCATGTTATAATGGGATGAAGTGTGATTGTTTTACATACAGGTATATACTGCTGAGCCAGTTCCTTGTGGTTCTCCCATATACATGTCCAAAAAGTTTTGGTGCTGGTCGTTATAAGAGTACTGGTTTACTGGGATCTCATCCTGATGGATGGGAGAGGCTTAAAGCCTCCATGTTAAATGTTAAGCCTCATCTTTGAAGCACTGAAGATGTTAAATCTGAGGGTCTATTCTTTTGATGTTCTGAGTTGCCTTAGCTCCCACTGGGAAGCACAGAGAAAATGAGGATTGTTCTCTTCACAGGGGTTTGGGCCCGTGTTGCCTGAGACAAAGGAGACAGGGAGTGGGCAGCAAAGTTTTCTGGGGTGTCAAATCTGCACAGGGCAATTGTGGGTACAGTAGGTCCCGGAAAGGGAGGGGAATCTGTAGGAGGAATTGGATGTTTGGCAGGTGATGCTTCGAATTCCTGAACTGCAAAGACATGGGCCAGATTCACGCTGACAAACATCGCTGCCTCACTAATTTGGCTGGGTGGGTAATGTCAATGCTTCTAGCATAAAAAAGTCACCTTTGGGCATGATTCACCTCACCTAATTTTAGCTGCTTAAGATTAAGTCTAGTCATCCAGAGTCCCTATATCCTCAGCAGAGAGAGCGAAGCCCGTCTATAGGGTGATTCATCCCTCTTGTCTCTGATATCTGTCATAAAATGGATTGAATCATCCTCGAAAGAGCTCATCCCTTTCCACTGACTGCAGTGGGAGCCCAGACACACCAGGTCATGCCAGATGCCTAACGCTAAGACGGCTCATGTGAGATGAAATATATCTCCCTCACTGGGTAGCCGTGCTCATACCAGCAACAAAAAGAAAAAAGCACAAATAAACCTATTTTGTATCAACACAAAGTAAATTGTACACGTACCAGGAGAGAGGAGGTTGCCTTCAAAGGTACCCAGCTGAGGTCAGCAAGGTCCCACAGCTATATTCCTCTCCCTTTCAGCTCTCAGACTTTAATCTGTACCTGTGAAGTCCTCGTCTACTTCTCTCTTTAGAGAAGTGAGTAGCATCAGATAGAGCTGAGAAAAATGTAAGAACATAGGAGTGTATCAACCCCGGTGTGCACCAAAGCTTGCTTGCTTTGTCTCCCGCTATATCTGTTGGTCTAATGAAAGATACTGAGTCTACCTATAAACTTTGCCTGTCTCGGTTCCTCACACCATCAAGGCAGCTACAAAGCCACCATTACCTTGCCCTCAGCTGATCTTTGGTGAAGAACAAATGCTAAGCCTGTAATGAGATGAACTTCTGCTTTTAACACAGGAACTTGTCTACTCGTACCTCAAGCCAGCGGGACTGCTCACATCTTTTAAAATTAGAACATGCTTAAGCATCTCATAGTGAATCTCATTTTCATCTGAAACAGACAACTTTCATAGCTTTTTCACGTAAGAACTTGAGAGGGTACGCATCAGTATGAGGTACTTTGTGTGCAAATCCTTTTCCAGAACTCTGGAAGTTTCCCTGATAAGAAAATCGTAGGAAGCAGAAATGAATGACAACAAAAATACATGGGACAATATTACTCACACAATGACTCTGTTGCTTAAAGCAAGAAAAAAAATTCCCCACAAAACCTCAGAGGAGAAGCACGCAAGGAATTTCTCTGTTTCGCAAATCCCTTGTTTTGGGTGCATGTGTGAGACCCTTTGCTGTCTGGGAGCCTTCTTACGCTTAGGTAGATGCTCATTGTCCTTCTATGGAAATATACAGTAAGTGGTGCAAATGGAGGCTGCGAGGAGACATCCGTCTCCCACCGGCGAGGAATGTGGGTGTGGATCGCGCCGGGCTCCAGCCCGGCCCCTCTGGGGCAGTACCCTTGCACAGCCCTGAGAACAATAACCACCGGAACATGCTCGGAGACCTTCAGGGAAGGAAAAAGAGAAAGAGAAGGGGGGGGGGAATTAATTAAATAAATCCCAGCGTGGACTTTAACATGCCGGTTCATCGCTTGGTGCTACTTCCGGAGACAAATAACACATGGGGAGGGTGACGTGCCTGCTGCGTTTGCTCACCTGCATGGGATGCTCGCTGCAGCAAGCAGTTGACATTGCTGTGCAGAAAGCGGGGTGGCTCGGGTGCCTCCCGAGGGCGAATTGTCCTTGGATGAGCTTTGAGAGCCCCCTCTGGCCCGTGGGGCATCCCTGAGCTGTGGGAAAATTATGGGCTGGAAACACTGCCCTTTAGGGGACATGTGGTGGAGAGATGGGCAGTGGCTGAAGCACAATAATGTCTTAAAATAGCTAGTTATGTATTTACTGCCATCTGTCTCTGTTTTGCTAGCCCACTCACTTAGACTTCACTTGTACCAAAGCAATTAAGTGCTGTGGCTTGTTTTTTTGTTGTCTGTGGCATGCGTGAGTGCATCCCACACATGAAGAGGTGCACGCGTATTCCCCGCGCTCTGTTTTGGAACAAACAGCTCCTGCGATATCTTCTTGCGTAACGCCTTCTCCTCACTGGCAATTTCTAAATCCAGACTGGATGTTTGCTGAAAGCACAGATNCTAGGCTTGGGTAAGCTAATTCCTCTTCCTCATTTAAAAAAAAAAAAAAAAATTAGTGTCAGGCAGCCCTTGCAGAGGGACCGCTGCAGTAATCCATTCTTTGGGGCATGTGCAACGTGTGAACCTGTGCTATGTTCCACCCGGCACAGCTGCTGGGCACACACAATCTGCTCTGATGGCCAGGATTGCTGACTGCAGCTATGGCGAGAGAAACACCACCTGATTCGATCGGTGGGATCTTATCACAGGCACTAACAAGGAGGGAAACGTAGGTAACCAGAAAGGATCTGTTGGTGTAGGGGTCGGGCAACGACGGTGATATTTTAAGAATGGGTTGCCTGGCTGTTGGTCCTCGTGTCACTGCTCGGTAATGGATGTGAATAGAAGGTTTGATGTTTTCAGGCGTTGGACGCTGCTTGACTGCAGCGACTGTTGCTGATGCTGCAACCCTGGAAAAGTCAGGGCAGTCGTTTAGCTGTTGTTATCTGGGAGATAACATTTGCCTGTGGGCACCCATGTCCGAAAATATTTGACTTTTGACAAATGTCTCTTAGCCACTACAAACAGACATTACTTTTCTTTTTTGCTCCAGTTTCCCCTGAAGCAAACACAGTGGAAGTGAGCAAACTGTGATTTCCTTTAGCTCTGGGTCTGTACTTCAGACCTCAGCAAATGCAGTGTAAGTAAAAACATTTTCCAGCATAGATCTTCTTAACTACTAGTTCTGCATGTGACAAAAGCAAGATGTATCATGGGTATGATTTTTAGGCTTCTTGTTAGTGTATGCTGTATTTAAAAAAAGAAAAAAAAAAGTAATGCAGAGGGTTATTGTAGATGGCAAGTCTGAAAAATTATGTTTAAAGCTAAAAGAAATAATGGAAAAAATAGACTGGAATACAGAAAAAACTGATGACTTGTCGCTAGGTTTACTTATAGCTGTTGTACTGCTGTAAATACAGGATAAGGAGGGATAGTTTATGGAACCGGGGGATCAGCGCATCCTCCTGCATGCTGAACGTCTGGCTGGTTGGTTAGTTTTGGAGGGAGAGAATGATTAGCCATGCCCAAGATGGGTGTGTTTCACTGATCATATCTAGTAAACGTTACTTAATGTAGAAATGAACAGAAAACATCGCTCTCGGTGCATCGGCTCAAGTTACGAAGTTTGGGAATAGCGCGTAGGAGGGATTTCTGGGGCACGCCTTAGGTGCCAGCTACTGCTTTTCATACCAGGGACTACCGGAGTCTCTTGGCAGAAGCAGAGCTCAGCTGTGGTGGGTTTCTTTTGTTCCCCAGCTGGAGGCTGGATTGCATGCCCAAAGCCATCTTCGGCAGGGGAAAAAGATGAGATGGGCCAATCAGAAAGCATGAGGAAATAGCATTCAAAATTTTACCCTTTTAGAAGGAAAATGATAAGTTTCTGCTACTTCAGCTAGGAATTAGCTTTTTCATTTCTGGTTCCAGCTCAGCTGTGGCGGTGGAGGGAACAGGGGCTTAGTGGGGTCTCTCAGCTCCCCCCGGGGAGGTTACCTGCTTTGGCATCAGCATGGCTGTACTGCCAGGGGCAGTTTGGCTCCACGGTTCACTCCAGGGACTGCGCCCTGCTTTCCTTCATATCCCAGGCTCTTTGGGATTTGGTGTTTTGTCTTAGTCTGCTGGCTTGACGCGATGTCTTTGCCATTACCCCGGGCTCCCTCAATCCTGTTTTCTTTTTCCAAACTCCCCAAACCAGCAACTCAACCACCGCAGTGAGAGTTTTGGGAGGGAGAGTCAGACAACAAAACATTGCCCCTGGACCTGCATAGTTATTTAACGCTTGTTTTTTGAGGCATGCAACCTGCTGACACCCTTCAAAGTGAGTGACTGCCTTTCTCCCACGCTGGCAGCTTGGAATGAAGAAGCCACCTTGCCCGGGGGGACACCCGTGGCTCTGAGTGACAGGCCTCTGCACAGCAATTAATCTGCCAGCCGGCATCGGCCACTGTGCTGGAATTTGGGACAAACACATGGACACCCGCTCTCGGCAGGGATGGGGCGGCGGGGGTCTCGCGTGGCTGAGCTACAGGAGCTGCGAGCAGCCATGGGAGGTGGCCACCAAGACCCAGCGCAGCCCAGATGTTGTTATACAGCTAGTGCTGCCTGACTTCAGCAATTAAACCAGGCCTTTCTCTCATTTGTTTGCTTGTTTGTTTGTTTGTTTCGAAAGGAGAGGGGAACTTCTTTGTTGTATTCTGTAGTTGTAATTTGATTTGTCCTAGCTTTTTGTGTGCTGTTGAGACAAGCTGAGTGGAAATTCCAGTTACATGCTTTCATTTGTTCCCCCTTGGCATGCAGGTTACGGGAACAGGGCTACGGGCCCATTGGCCTACGTGTCATTAATCTTCTGGGAACAATGAAAAGAGAGCATTTGAATGTGTCTTGGCTTTTCCGGCAGGCTCTGTCTGAAGGACTTCTCATTTATGTTGCGAGAATAACAAAAACAAAAAAAAAAGGGGGCAGAAGAACAATAAAAGGAATCCTTGAGAGGAGAGTGCGTGTGTCCCTGGGTGTCCATCAGCCTCACTGGATGGGGGCTGCATCCCAATGCCAGGAAGGAAAGCCTGTCATCACAGCTAGGGGCAGGGGAGAGGGCTCCCATTCAGGCATCCAGAACCCAAAAAGTTGAATAGATGCAGCTTTTGATGAAGAGTTGTGAATGTAGACAACTGTGCCCCTCCCCTAAAAGTTTCCTGAAGTCAAGGCAGAAGGCTGGTATCTGCAAACAGGCAGGTTGCAGCTCATCGTGACTCTTGCTGGAGAGCAACTATTAACCTTAGTGGAAGAGGGAAAGGCTGAGAATGTTGTCTACCTAGACTTTAGTAAAGCCTTTGACACCGTTTCCCACAGCGTCCTGGAGAAACTAGCTGCTCATGGCTTGGGTGGATGTACTCAAAAAAAACCCCAAAATTGGCGCCATGGCCAGGTCCAAAGAGTTGTGGTGGGTGAATGGAGTTAAATCCAGTTGGCAGCCAGTTACAAGTGGTGCTCCCCAGGGTTCAGTATTGGGGCCAGTTCTGTTTAACGTCTTTATCAATGATCTGCATGAGGGGATCAAGTGCACCCTCGGTAAGTTTGCAGACCACACCAAGGTGGGTTGGAGTGTTATTCTGCTTGAGGGTAGGAAGGCTCTACAGAGGTAACTGGACAGCCTGAATTAATGGGTCAAGGCCAAGTGCCGGATCCTGCACCCCATGCAGTGCTACGGGCTTGGGGAAGAGTGGCTGGAAAGCTTCCATGTTTCAAGTGTTTCTTCCCCGCGAAACTGGGTTTTAAGGCAGTATGTGCCAACTTTCCTTTGCAGGCATGTGTATTTTAGTTCATCATTTAGCTTAAGGATTTCCAGACTTGCTGGTAAGATAGGTGTCTGAGGAAACCTCAGGGCGTTGATTATAGGGCCGGGCAGGCAGCAAGAATTCCATTTTGCAAAATATTTCAAAGTGTTGACGCTTGTGTCAAAGTGCAATGAAACCAAGACTCTCCCAATTGTTTTTGCCAAAAATAAAATTAAAATAATAATAATGGGGGAAGAAAGGAAAAAAAAATACACACTGCACAATAGCCAACAATTCAGACTGGCAGCTATTCACTTGAGAAGTGGTCTGTAATCTGGAAGAAGAAGAGCACTCCTACCAGCAGCCCACTCACCATCCTGGGGTGTGCCTCCCTCGGCTGGAGGTCCTTTTCTGCACCCAAGGAAAAAAAATGTTTTCTGTATTCCTCATCAAAAAGCAAGCAAAAAACAATAGGTCTCTGAGGAAAGCTTCATTTTTAATCTACTGCCTTTTCCAAGGAAACACCCCCTCTCTTTTTTAAATCTTTCCTGCCATCTCCAATTATAGTGTTCTTTTTGCGTGTCCTCCACTGTGGAAAGGATCACAGTAGATCCAGTGCTCTTGGAATTGCTAATTTCTAATCTTTTTCCAATGGGGGTGGGGGCTGTGTGGGGGTAAACAGAATTTCAAAATTATACTAAGAATATTGTGGTGTTCAGCTTCCCTATGAGTAGTGTCATGCCTTTGAATGTTAAATTTCTGCTAATCCTGAAGTGGATTAGTAATGAGTTCCAAGCAAACGTCCTTACCTTTCTGGAAAACTGATGTTCTCATGCAAAAAGAGGAAAGAGGGGGCAGAAAGGCAATTTACTGAGAAGAAGGAGGGTGAGTTTGTGAGAGAAATGGCATCACACTCAGCTGGACTGGCCAGCCAGCAGGGAAGCGGTGGCTGCAAGTGGGAGGGCAGGCTCCTGCCACCCTGCAGCTCCTTCCCTACCTCCACAGGCAAGCACAGAAGGGCTCTCCCTTTGGGAGAAAGCCCCAGTTCTATGGCCTGACCAAGCATTTTGCTTTATGGGACAAGACCAGCTATCTCAACCTCACCACCTCCTGCCCTCTCTATCTTTAGGCATAAAGAAGTGGACTCATGGTGTTGCCCCATATCTGTGTCTGACTTTGGTCCACTTGTGTCAGCGCTCCAGGTTGCATGGATCGGGGCAAACTGAGTTCTGAGACCCATCTGCAGAGCCATGGCATGCAATCCATGACTCTCCCCTTGTAGGACCGGCAAATGCCGTTCACTGGCACAATTGAAATCGGCCAAGAGACCGTGTTTGGCATCTTGAGGATTTTCTGGCCCCCTGTAGTATGGGCAAGGAAGGTTCATCAGGGTGATAAAGTTAAGGTTTTTCCCAAGATTTTGGTGGGGCTTTCTGGGAGAAGAAGTTAGCAAGTAATCTGCAAGACACCCTCCAAGGAGCTCACGTATTGCAGTCTGGGTGCTCCAGCAGTGTATTTACTCTAGAATAAATAGTAAATATTACTGATAAGGAAATAATAACTAATATGTGCCAGAGATTTAATCATGCGCTATTGGAATTTTCACCAGTGAAACAATTAAAGGATCAGACCTTACAAACTGAAACTGGCTGACTGAACAGTGCGTGAGAAATTTTGTTCAGAGGGGAACTGCTGGGAAAATACCAATTTATATGTCAGTAGGAAAGCTGGAAAACATAAGTATCTTTGAAATAAAAAATGAATGGCTTGACAGAAATGTGTATTTTAAGAAAATAGTAATTCATATGCTCTGCAGTTTTAAAGATTAATGATGGGAGTTTCACTTTATTGGAATTAAAGCAGCGCAGCTTCACAAAGAGAAATCCCGTTAGTGAAGCAGCATATCTGAAAGTTCATAGTGAAAGGGTAACTGCTAAAAAAATAATCTTGTATTTAAGCATATCTGCAGGAAGCCAGGAAAACCCAAGTATCTTTTAAATTCCATTTGAAGTTGTATGGAAAGTGAACTCAAAACCAATATTTTAGTGTTGCCGTTAAAATGTTCTCAGAAAACTGGTAAATTTTGGTTGTATCAAGGAAAGAAAGCGAAGAGTCCCTGACTCGGGGCCATCAAATCTTGCACAGGAGCTAGTTTGGAGTTGAAAAAGGAACACTCCTCACCATGAATCTTTCCCTCCCCTTTCACCAATTTCCCAGTGAAAGAGGGAGAACGCAGGAGAGGGCCTAGCCCAGCGAGGGGCTGGTGCCATCCACTGTCATCTCCAGCCAAAAAAATGAAGGGCAGAAGCCTCTGATAGATACGGGTCTGGAATAAGCTTAGCAGCAATGAGCATGGCTGAACTAAACACCTCCTTGGCCCCAATCCACCATCTCCACGCAGTTCGTTGGGGTTTTTTGGGATGTCCAAGCCCAGCCAGACCCAGCTCAATCTCGTCTTCTGTTGTAGCTCCAGGTTGAAGTCCCTTTGCTGCCAACTTTTCAGCAAGGGGTTGAAGCAAGGCTTCTTGACTGGCAACATAAGCACCCCATTGCTTGACTTTCTGGGCATGGGAGCTTCCCTCAGAAATTCCCTCTCCCCCTCCTAGATCTTAAGACAAAGATGACGATTTCTCATCCCATTCCACAAGCAGCCTCTTAAGGGCTAAAATTCACCTCTGTAAGCAGCAGCATTTGTCAGATAATAGCGCACCCTGACTCACAGTTTCCTTTTGTTCCTCCCTGCCTTCCTTTTATCCACCTGTGGTATTTCATCTTGCACTCAGTTTGGAAAGCTTAAGGCAGAGCTCCTTCCTTTGTTGTATGTTTGCACACCTAGTACAGAGTGGGAAGACCTGAATCATGACCGATACTCCTGGACAACACTGCATTACACACACACACAAAAACACCTCAAAAAAACAGCAACAGAAAGATGGGGATTTGTTGATACTTGAGGTGTACTCAGATCCCCGACCTCTCCATGCAGTCACCAGCTATGGGCTGCTGGGGTTCGGTCCCAAATGTCGGGGAAGAGGTTATTAGTTTTGGGAAAGTCAGTTAAATCTCAGTATGTCTCAGCTCCTCAAAGATGTTTGAGTCCTCATTTATGAACTGTTTTTCTGCTCGTGGTGATGGAGGCCACCACGCGCTGGCTGCCTCAGAGACAAGGCACAGTGAAGTTTAACCCAGATGAAGTTAAACCCTAGGAACTAAATGTAATGGTCCTCCTGCTGTAAGACAAGAAGTTTTCCAGCCATTCATGGCTTAGGGGAATATATTAGTGTGTGTGATGCCTGTATGTATAATATATGTTTTTGAATGAATTATAAATATGTTCATATGTATACTTTGCATCGCTAATACTTTATTGATATGATTCACCTCATTGTTTCAGTGACCTCATGTTTCTTTTGTATCTACAGTGCGTGAGGAAATAATTTGGTTCAGTAAAGAAGGTTTCAAACAGAGATTCTTTTATTTCCTTAGTATTATCAGAGGAAGGCAGGGTGGTTTGAAAGGAATGCAGAAGCTTGGAAACAGAATAATACTGCTTTTATTTTTTTGCAGGTGTCAGTGTGCATAGGGGAATAGTTGCTAGCAAGAATTTTTGGAATAAATTAACACCTACTAGAAATACCTTGGGCTTCAGACCAGCAAAGCAATTAAGCATGTACTCAACTCGGAACACTGCCTATTTTGCAAGTCACGTAGGTGCATAATGTTAAACAGAGGCTTAATTACTCTGCAGGATCACACAAAAGTAGGGCTGGAAAGGACCTCAAGAGATGACCTAGAGCAACCCTGACAGCTGTTTCTCTAACAGTCCTCCAATGACAGGGTTTGCACAACCTCCTCTGGTAGCTTGTTCCAACTATCCTTCAAATAAGAAAGTTTGGGGGTATGTTTTTGTGTTTTGTTTGGGTTTTTTTTCCAGGCAGCTAGCTCAAATCTTTGTACAAAATAAACAAAATTCTCCTTAACACAGAGAACAGCTAAGCTCTGTTCTTTGTTTAACACCCTTCTTGCATGCTGCAAGACTGATAGCATCTCTCCTTCTCTCTTGTTCTCCCTCTGCTCCTGTTTCTGTACTGAACAAAGATAGTTTCTCCAACCTTTGCTTGAATAACGTGTTTTTCACATCACGTAGCATCCCCATTGCACTCTTCTCAACTCAGTAGTGCATTGATGCCATCCCAAGTGGGGACCCAAGCTGATGCCCCACCCCTGTCACACAGAGCAAGGTCATTGCCTCCTGTTTCTAAACCAGCCCTCTTATTGATACACCTTGAAAAAAAGATTCATCCTCTTTTCTATATGCACATTGAGTTTCCGATCCTCTGTAACCCCCAAGATCGCTTCTTGGTGTGCTGTAACTTCTTTGCTTATTCAATGTATTACATTTGTGCATTCAAAAATGCCTCATCTTTGCTGGATTTCATGCTGCGGATTTGAAACCCCTCCCCACTTTGGATCATTCACTAGCTTTATAGCTGGTGCTGTAAGGGCTGAGCTCACTGTCAGTCCCTGCCTCTAATGAGTAAGGTGAATAGAGCAGAGACTAGGGTAAATGCACGAAGGACTTCCTTAAATGTCATCCTGCCCCGACAGTGAATGATTTCCAAGTGCAGTTTTTTCCTCAGTGGCACATTCAAGTGCATGTGACTTCACCAAGATCATATTTTCCTATTTTCCTTATTTTCCTATTTTCCTTCTCAGAATATCATGTAGGAAAGTGGCATCCTGCCTCTTTAATTACTGGGCTACTTACCCACTAAATTGGTCTGACAGGCCTTGTTCTTAAAAAAAAAATAACCCGCACTGTCTGATATTTGTCAACATATTGTTCTCTTGGGATTATAACTTGGTTATTTAATTATTCATTCTATTATCTTTCCATTTATCAAAGTTAGGCAGATTAGTTTTGAATTCCCTGGCTCCTCCTTTTTCCTCTCTATAAAGATAGGTCCTCTCTCCGCTGTTTTCCAGCCCTCTGGGACATCCTCTTTAAACCTTGAATTTTTGCAGATAATCACTAATAGCTCAGTCTGCTTTGATTAGTTCCTCAATTACGCTAGTGTGGGTTTCATCAGGCCTCATGAATTTGAAAGCTTTTATCTTATCTAAAAACTGTTCAGGCAATTCTTTTTCTATCTTGGCCTTTATACTTGTCACCTGTTAAATCAATTTCACAGTTAACTTTTTTACAAAGACTTGAACAGCCTTTTCTGTTTCAGCCGTTATTTCTCCTCTTTATCCAATAAGTAATGGGTTTTCCCGTGTTGTCCAATTGCTTCTGGACATCTGGGAAGACTTTTATACCCCTTGCTAGTTGCTATTCATTTTGCCTTTACGTGCTTGTGCTATTCCTCTAAGTTCATGCATCAATACCAGTCTGCACTTCCACTTCTACGTTAATTTCATTGACATGGCAATCTTCCACAAATTGCTGGTGCTCTTCAGCTGTTGCTCTTCGGCTATACTTCCTTTTCTCCTCTGCGGCTCAGACTGCCTTGTGGCTGTTCAAATGTAGGCCTGCATAGCAACTTTTCTGCATTTCTTTCCTCCAGCATTTCTTCCTGTGAGACCCGACTTACCATTTGTACAATGCTGTTGAAGTTTGCCTTCCAGAAGCTGGTGTTTGTTTTGTGGTTTTTACTCTTTTCATGAACACGACCATTTTGTGACCATCATCATCCCCCTTGCCTAACATTTTAAAGCTTCCATTCAAGTCCTGCCTATTCAGCAGCACCAGGACTAAACTGTGTACTCTTATCCCAGACAAACACCCTTCTTTCTTGGAAACACAATTTTTTGCTACAGTATTCTAAGAACATGATGAACTGTGTTCTGCCCAATTCGATTAATTACTCATGTAAAATTTCCCCACCACCAAGCCTTTACTTGCCTTGAGATTTGCAGTAACCTCTGCCTGGTTCACTCTCTGTGGGTACTGCCCTGTACGCCAAGGTCAGACTTGGCGCTATTGGTTTCATTATGGCATTCAGGAGCCTGTAAATTAAATCTTTTATGGAGCAATTACACGTCCAACATCTTCTTGACCCAGGTACCTTCCAGTATTAAACAAGGTGTTGCTGATGCTTTAGTTCCCAAATCCAGTAAAGACAAATCATTCAGGCATCTGACGATGGCCAGATACGCGATGGTCAGCCCATTATATTTTTTGTTCATTAAATGTGTAATTGCGTGCACTTACTTATATGGACTTCTCTGTAAAAATGTAATGCTCAGAAGGTTTGGCAGTCCTGAATACACCAAGCAGGTACTGTCTTTGTGTTGTCTGGAAACCTGATACCCCCAGGGCTCCCCAGGGAGACATCATTAAATAAATCAGGGAGTCATTAATAATCTCATCCAGAGCATGAACTGGACATACTGCAAAGGGTCTACCTTCGGTTACGTTGTCAGTCTGCGATAGTATCTTTGGCCAGTGTTTTTTCTTTTCCTATCTGCAAGGAAATGGAGAGGCGACCAAGGCAGAGAGTGGTGGGGAGGGAGGTGTGATCCCCTCCACCCTCTGCACCTCCCGCAGATCTGCTCTCACGTTGTGCAGATGCCACCAGGAGCCCAGCACCTCTGGGTTCTCGCAAACACGTGGACCCTCAGGTAGGGGCAAAGGCTTTCCCAAAAGACAAACAGTGCTCCCACTGAGGGATGGGGGCGATTCTCTGTGCTCCCACCATCTTTACTGGCCTAAACTTGTGTCTGACAGCACTTTTACCCCGTAGCTATTCTTAAAGTACTTCTTTTTAGCATGCGTTGCTTGTTTGATCTTTTGAAGTGATGTCTGGCACCTCGGCCTTGCCCAGCCGAGGTTGCTGGCCCCGTGCAAATCCTTGGAGTCCTGGATGGCTTTATCAGGAGTCTCCCTGCTCCTGTTTAACGAGTGCCATGGTTACGAGCACCACTAGACTGATGATATTCACATGCAGGAAACAATGCAGGGAAAACAGGATTTGCACGGCTCCGGCTGCACTGCCCCAAGAATTGCAGGAAGTGATTGTACTTTATGAAACCGTCTGTGCTCCGCTAGATTGTCTATAGCTTTTAAGGTCAAGCTGTAGCACACGGCGTTTGAAATGCCCTTTGTAATAATGAGGACTGTTTATGAACCAGAGTACAGGCTGTATTGTTTACCCTGGGCTTTGGTTAAAAGGTGCTATATTTCAGCCTGTTTTGCAGGATGGCACGGGGAATCTATCATGGGCCTTTCTGGCATGGGTTTGGGCTGGGTTCAAAGGGGGAATGTCCATCATGTCATCTGAAGTATCCCCCGGCATGTAGAAAGTCACGCAGCAAGCGCGGCCGCACGCCGCCCGGCAAAGCCAACAAAAGAGCCGGGGGAGAAATCAGGAGGGGCCTTCCAGGATCCCAGGGCCTTGCTCCGGGCACTTCCCACGGCATCCGAGCTGCCCCTTCAGAGCAGGGAGAGGTGCAAGCCCCACAATGGGTGCACTGGACCCGGCAAGAGGGAGAGAGCAACGATGCAGGGGAACCATGGCCCCTGACAGTTAACTAGGAAAGTTGTGGGAAGCAGCCGGCAATTCAAAGTCCCTCCTCTGCTAATTCCCCGATCCTTTAAATCACATGAGCAGTGGCCAGTGCCGATGTGGGTCCATGCAAGGGGGCTGCGACCAACACGTTTCTGCAAAGGGCAACTGGATTAGAAGTGCGCAGGCACTATTTCTGGTGCCTGGCTTGGGTTTAACACTACCAGGATTAATAAGTACAGTGCACAAGGCTCCAGCAATCAGATCTGCATGGCTCAGACTTGCCCCCCAAAAATGGGGGAGTTTTGCAGCAGATCTCTTGCTTTATATCACATTGAAGGCTGCAAACCCAAACCCAATCCCTAGCTGCTAGCCCTCTTTGGGCTAAGAACATTGCTTTTTGAAAGTAGGTTGCTTACCAATCATGCAGAGAAGCTGTGTTTAAAATGAATTATTGCTGCTCACACTTTGGAAGCGCAGAGGACCTGCCTGTGTGATCGGTTGTACTCCTGTTTCCACGCGGCCGCCAGTGACGATACGGACATGTCAGAAATATCATGGGTGGTTAGTGACTTGCAGAGGCCACGGTGGAGTGTGGAAGCTGAGAATTATCCTCCTTCGGACATGAGCCTTCAGTTAGCCATCACACCAGATGGCAGGCAGGTAAATACAGGACAGCAGCCCAAGGGACGTGCTGGGACCTGTGACAAGCGGCAACGTGCTGTGTCTTAAGTGAAGGTTTAACTTGATCAGTACAGAGAGGTCCCTCACAGAGGATTTTGCGATCAAGATGCAACATGCTCACGGGAGAGAGGGAGGGAGTACCCAGCAGGTGTTGTGAGAGGAAGATGGGGAACATGGCCGAAATCCCTCACAGGTCACTCAGTGCCGGTGTTTTGCCAGCAGGAGCCTGGGCTGTGGACTCCGGAAGCAGCCCCCAGGTGAGGGGGCATGAAACCAGCCCCTGCAGCAGCTGTGGAAAAGTCTTGGTGTGTTCTTGCTCTGGTTCACACCCTCCTTCCCCATGATCTCGGTCAGGGGAAAGAACTTACCTCCTTCCCGAGGTACAGTGGGGCCCTGGGGTAGGTAAATTGCCTGAAACATGTCCTAAACTAAGCAGTCTGCTCTTGGTCCTGTTCTTCATCATGGGTGAAGATCTCCTGGCCTCAGAATAAGGGAAATGCTTTGCTTGGGTAGGTAAAATCTCCTCCCTGGCCAACCAGGCAGCCTGGAGTACAGCATTGTTTTCTAATAAATAAAACTCAAGAAGAGGAGTTAAGGGAACACATAATTAACATTTGCGGCAGATGCTGAGGGATGAAAGGCTTGCTTTTGATAGACATCTTTCCCATCCCATCCCATTGCTCCCTTTGAGCACTCTCATTTGTTCATTTCATCCACCTGTTGAATCTTGACATGAATTAAAACCTTGAGTCCAGAGCAGAAACTTGGTTTGGACGGAGTACTTGCACAGGACCGTGTTTGCTGAGCTGCAGCTGGGCCTCCCTGTTGTCATTGCTGCACCACTAATAGCTCCTGCCGCTGAGGAAGACGTAGGTAGGGGAAGGCACCCGTCCCAGGCAACACCAGCTCAGATACCAGTTTGGTAAAATCCCTTGGTGCGGGCAGTATTTCCTCAGCAGAGAAAGCCGTTGGCCTCAGATGTACCCTTTGCACATCTCCTCCCATCCACCCTCTTCAGGTCCTTCCTGGTGTCCAGAAAAATTGCTCTGATTAATTCTTGTCTGTCTTTATCCAGATTCTAATACTTCATGGCACTGAAAGTTTTAAGGAGCCTCACCAGCAGTCTGTATATATTAAGAAGAAGGGGCAACAGAGCTGGACACCAGTGGACTATGATAAACCCCAGGTACTGGGAGGTGGGAGCTTCTAAGGGAGCTAGGGATGGACACCATGAGGTTTGGGGAGGGGAGAGGTGAGAGGTGGCTCAGATTAACAAAATTAGAAACCGGAGCTTCTTCAAAGTATTAGTCACTTCAAAAAAAATCTTGGCATGTGTGTATCTGGTGTGAGCAAGCATAAGGATCTCAGGTTATTTTTATTGTTTAGCAGATACTTGTGCTTAAAGCATTCAACCATGTTTGGACACGGTGCACCATACCCTCCAGGGCATGTAAAGCAGAAAAGCGAAGAGGTGGACAAAGCAAATCTTAAAAATCATGTTGACTTTACTGGGTCCACTTATACATCTAAGATTAGTCATGAGTGAGCTTTGCCAGACAAAGGACAAATGCTCAGGTCTTTGCTGGTAGACCCCCATTTCTACTAAGCCAGTCATCATCTTTCGGCAGGTGTTGAGGAGTTTTGACACCCCCAGCATTGTTCATTATAGCAGCTCTTCGGTGATTATTCACAGTTTATCAGATATGATCACTTGCTCCGTTTCCTATTGGTTTTCTTCCTGGAAAACTGGAAGTGTGTACCCAGGAAGGTGATGACCGCATTCTTAGAGCAAATACATGAAACTTCTGTGGTTGAGAAATGCTTCTGTGCATGCTGTACTTGTGAGTAATGAGGAGAATGACCTCCTGAAAGCAGCAGAGCAGCTGTCTTTATTTGAGAGCCAGTTCTCGCACCTTCTCTCTTTTCTAATTTGATCACTTTTGCGTGTCTGGTAGGACACATAGGCACATAGGAGACACACATGCTAAAACATGGCACACTCCCACCCTACGGGTAGAGTTTCACCCCCAGTCCCGCACCTTTTTTTTTTTACCAAACAAGCAGCTGGTTGTCTGGCTCAGACTTTGAATGTGAAGTACTGAGGAGAGAGACCCAAAGTCTCTCGTCAGCCAACGAGTCATTTAAACTACTCATACAGGGGTGGCTTCTAAAATAATTGGAGTATCTCAGGGAAAAGACCGCAGTGCCAGACTGGGACGGCTGATTTAAAAGCACATATCCGCAACCCAATAAACTAGGAATTTGCAGCTTAAGGGGGAAATATAGCAGAAGATGTTTAAAGACTGGGAATGAGTAAAAGAGAAAAGAATTAAAAAGAGCTAAGGACTAAACAACACTTGTTTGAGGATTACCTGGAAAAATTGAGACTTCCTAACTTAGGGCTAACTTAAAATGGTTTGTAGGGAGAAATACTTTCATCAGTTAGGAGACAGAGGTGCTAAAGCTGCCAAGAAAGGGAGAAAAGGAGCAACTGGGCTATAGGACAGAGCCCGTATGGAGCACAAAGAAGTAGAGGGCAGGTTGTCAGTGGAGGTCCTACAAGCTTTTCTCAAGCATCCAAGGAAAAGGAGCAGAAAAGGACTGGAGCCACTAAATATTATTCTCAAGATAAAAAGAAAAGCATTTTGTAAAGTGCATGATAGCCCTCTTTCCCGGCATTCGTCAGCCAGGGTTCAAAAACTGACTCGGTCCTGCACAGGTGTTTACAAACTCTGTGACTACACTAGATGCGGCCAGTAATTTTATAATAAATCTAAAGTCCCAAATTCAGGGCCATATTAATGGACACAGAGTAGGAGCAAACAAGCAGCATTGCGACTGCCTGCCTGGTTGTTTATTCATACACAAGTCAGATTTTTTTCTCTCTTTCTTCCCTTTTCCACAAGGGGAGAGATTTCCAGGGCATCCCTTTCACCACCTCTCCCCACGACCATCCCAGGGCACTCAGCGTGGGGACGTCTGAAGCTGTAGCTGACGAGTAGATCCTGTGAGATAATCTGTAGTTCCTACCAACCACCAGCACACGGCTCTCTGGAGAACACAAAAATAAAGTAAAAAAAATCCCCAAAGCAACCTGACATAAATTACACAGGAAACTTTTGACCAGTTTGGCTCCCTGCTTGTAACAACAGCGTTTAAGAACTCGGCTTTACTTGCCATCAAGACTAATTCCAAGGTCAGCAGATCATAACCCTTTATCAAATGACAAATATTTGCCTTCATAACCTCAGCACGGCTTGTGTGACTGGGGCAGGAAGTTCACTTCCCCCAAAATACTTTCATTTGTTTGTTTGTTTGCTTATAACAAGTGGCTAACATTGGTACCAGAGCCTGTACTGAGGCACCTAACTACACAGCTCAGCTTTCCAGTGCAATGCACTTTGTTGCGGTCATGGACAGAACCGGTTACCTGCGAACATCAGCCTGCGCTTATGAGTCACTTGTCTAATCCAAGGGAATTTAGATTATAGCATTTTCATAGCTTCGTTTTTCTTTTCTTACAGCATTCAGATTAATTCACAGCATTTCAATTTTAAAATGCAAAATTCCAAGGGTGTTAGTATGTTTATAATTTCAGTCCCTTGCCAAATATTTCTTTCCTATTGCTTTTAGTTTTTATTATCGTTTCTTATTGTTAATTGTTTGATTTCAATCAACACATTCAACCTCTAGGGCGTTATGCAAACTTGCTCTCCCCAACCCTGGCATTTCACAAATCTTCAGTGGCGTTGCTCTTATTTTAAATATTATAAAGAATTTGAGATTCTTTCTACTTACGTTCTAGCATTCCGGCCTCTTGGATGCATTCAGGTGGCGCTTTCAAGTTTTTCCCTATAGCTGTGCAGGCATCCTTTCTGTAAAGGGAAACTAAATAGCACACTGTCCCAAGAGCCCAGAAGCTGGGGTTTTAATTAGGCCATGAACTATTTCCCAACTCACGGTTAAAGTTGGCAGTATTACAGGCGATTCAGAAGAGATCAGACCAAGGTATAATTGAAAGAACAGGCTGTAGAGCTGAGATACATATTTGCATTTAGACTGCTCTGCAAAGCGCTTGGGTCCTCAGCACAACGCTTAAAATAAATAAATAACCAAAAGAACAGTATGTTTAAAACCCAGCAGGAGTGAAAGTGCTTTTCTCTGTCTTTTATGTGAAAAGTTTGCACAGCAGCCAAAGAAAAAAAGCCTCAAGAAAAAAAAAATTCAAGCAAACAAATGACTGCTAAAAGAGACATTTACCTAAGACTCCTGCAACATGAAAGAAGCCCCTGGAGAGTTTTTTGTATGCATTTTAGTCAAAGTGTGTGGACAGCTTTAAATAAATGTGAAAGGCTAAAATCCTCTACCACCAGTATATATCCCCCTGGCTTAACAAGAAAATCCCTAAAGTATGTTTGTTGACGGACTAGTAACAATTGCGGAGTTAATACTGTTATTTACCACGACACACACCCCCCCGCTCCCTTTTCTTTTCTTCCTCCTTTTCCCCTTGATGGTCTCAGGAGCTTTGCCCATATGTATTTTATTTGCTCATTGATTCAGTTCAACCCTGGTTTAATCCAGAACAACAAGAGTAAATGAGGCCTGGGTTTCTTCTTTATTATGATGACTCTTTTTTGCAGGTACTGTTTGTTTGGAGATTAGGGAGGCCTGGGGAAAAGGGGCGTTTGAAGCATGTCTCGTAGGATGCCTTATTAAAGGATGGCAGTTTCTTATCACTTCTCATCACACAGCTGTGGCCTCTTAATTCCTGTTGTTTCTCAATATGCATTCTTTAAGCATTTCCATGTTGACAGTGATATAATTTGTGGCATGCCCTCCCCCCTTTCCCTTTCTGTTTTCATCTTATCTGATTTGTTGTTGCATTATTTTTTTTTTGTTTTGGGGTTTTTCTCTGAACTTGCAGGGAGCTATTTTTAAGTTTCACAAAGTTTTGAAACGGAAGAGAA
Source organism: Dromas ardeola (assembly GCA_013398915.1). NCBI lineage: Eukaryota > Metazoa > Chordata > Aves > Charadriiformes > Dromadidae > Dromas > Dromas ardeola. Next base: position 255,614 of record VYZM01004900.1, read on the forward strand.
AATAAAAATGAGGTCTGGGTGGAAGAATAAGCAGCAGATTTTGGGAATGCTGGCAGGCAAGAACAGTATGGACTTTGGCCGCTTTTCAAGGAGGATGACCTGGTCTTAAACAGACACTTTTAAGACCGAAATGCAGCGCATGTGGAAGAGCAGTCCCGAACGGTTCTGAAAACCAGAGGTGAGGAAGTTGCATTAGCTAACGTATGAAGTGTATAAACCAGAGGCTCAGAGACCAAGCAGCTGCAGGCAGGTCCAGCACAGCAGGGTTCAGAGATCCTTGAAGGGCAAAGACCCCTGGACGAAGGGTTGGCAAACCATGGCAGAGAGCAGGAGAAGCACCGGGAGGGCTAATGGGCTCCTGTTTGACACAAAACACAAAATTCCCTCTGTAGGTGCCTGAACCAGAGTCCCATGCTGGAGCAGTGTGCTCATTTAACTGGAAAGGAAGAATCTGAAGAGGTGGAAGTCCTGGCTAATGCCTATTGCTCCCCCTGGATTAGAGTGGCCTTAAGATACTCCTTGGTCTCCTTCACCTGCACTCAAAATTGCCATTTTGATTTGCACGGGAGGCTGAGCGCTGAGCATCGAAGGTCATTGCTTCATGCTCAAGTACGACTTAATGTCCAGTGTCAAGTGCCTAGGCTAGCCACGGTGACTTTGAGTTATGGGAAGGAAGCCACAGGAAGGACAGCAATACGACAAAACCTTTCAGAGCGAGGGAGGAGGGCAGGACCAGGAGCTTTGCTCCCTCTGGTACTCTGGTGGCTGTTACCCCTTGGAGCTGGGTTCCCACGCAGCCCCTCAGGTTTCTCACCAGCACCACAGGGACACTTTGGAGAACTCCGCCACATCCCTGGAAGGCTATTGGACTTGGAATTTTCCTTTTTTCAGTAGCTGACCATGTGTTTAGGCATGAGAAAAATCTCGCCTCACCTCTTTTCTCTGTCTATGTCCCCCCTCCCTAGTTATACAGTGCTCACCATGACAGTATGAACACTAGGAGTAAGAAAAGAAGAAGATGGGGATCACTATGAATATAACAGCTCACTGACAAAGTAGTTACTGTTACCAAATCAGTGACCATAAAAAAAAAAATTAAAAAATCTTCTTCCCCTAAATTACCTGATGTTCCTGCCAGCCAGCTCATATGCTGGATATAAATTAAATAACAATCTGTAATAGAGCCAGTAAAGCTGCTAAAGAAAGCACCCACAGAACATTTCAGACAAAATAAGGAAGAGTTTTCAATGGCCAAGACATTACAGCACCATCTGAAATTCCCTAACGTGTCTGTCCTTAGAAGGTCAACACGGAGAATTATTGAGCAAAGCAAAAACAGATCCGCACAATAGAAACAAATAGGCATACAGAGAAAGGGAGTGACCTGGTGCTTTTGCATTGTGTACCCGCAGTGTGCCCATTTTCCTTGGCTTTGCTGCTGTTTTCCTTCCTTCTAGGCATTGCTACTCGAGTTTTCTCCTGACCGCTGTGGACAAAGTGGAGCCGTTGTCCCCTTCACGGTCTGGGCTTTCTTCTCATATTGGAGTATGGAGTCTTGACGGCTTCACTTTTAGTGAGATGTTTTCCCCAATTCCTAAAGTTTACCGGCTAAATTCTTTCTTCTTAACATCCCAGCATGACTCAGCTATCACTGTGATAGGACTATTACAAACAGAGAAGATCCTGATGACCCATGGGCCAGCCTGCGTGTGTTGGTGCTCAGGTCGGTTTTACTAACGCCTTTTAAGGGTGAAAAGGCAAGCAAAATATCAGGCTGATGATTACTCTTATCCTGGGCCTCTGGTCTTGCCTTGGCATATTTGCTCAGGTCACTTGTTGAAGTAGCCTGCTGTTAGAGCCTGGATTTGCTCTGTGGAAACGGATCAGGGGCTGTAGTTGGATAAAACAGGGAGGGCACTGGAGGAGGGAAGAGAAAATGGTATCCCATACACTGAGAATCCAGAAAGAAGTGTGGCAACTCAAATGTATTTACTGGTACTCAGGTTAAAACACAGCATGCCTCTGTTCATTTTAGGGTTTTTTTGTGAGAATTTTCCATCTGAAGGAAAAACTGCAATACCTCAGAGTCAAGGGATTAGGTCCTTGCTTCTGGTTTCCTGGGCTGTAAAAACCAGACAAAACTATTAGATTTTTTTGCTTACTGTCCCTGTGATTCTAGACAGATTTCTAAACCTGAAAATTATAAAAATTTACCCTGGAAAGGTGCCTCGGGAGATCTCCTACTGCATCCTTCTGAAATGAGGTACTCTGCTATATATTTCATGGAGAGTTTCTGGGTCTGTTTTCAGTACACCTCGGTGTTTGTTATTCAAGGCTAACCACACGGCACCTTGGTTGCTCCTCACAGGTCGTATTTGCCAGCCTTTTGTCACTCTTCTTACTCGGCTCTGGGCCCAGCCCACCTCACCTGAAGCACAGCCTCCAGTATCAGAGCCAGTGTCCAAGCTGAGGCCTCAGCAGCACTTGGTGGGGGACAGATTTGAGGAGATTCATTCGAGTGTCATGACAAACTGGATCTGAGGGCTCCCCCAGGAGACTGTTACTGGCCCTTCCCCCCTTGGTATCGATGCTTTGGAGCCAAATCCCCCAGGCTTATCAAACATGCAGAGACTTAGGCATCAGGATGCTCGTCTAGAGGCATATGGCCAGCCACTAGTACTCATAAAATGCCAACTAACCTCATAAGCATCTAGTTTTTTTGGGTTTTTTTATGCTTGGGTTTCCATTGGGGAATTCTAGGTTTTTTTCATATCCACCTGGGTCTGATGACACAGGTCTCCTCTTCCAAGCAGATCTCGCACCTCAGCCTTGCCAAGACTTGCAGAACAACCACTGTCCTGTCTCGTTTTACGTGTTGAAAGGCTGTATTTTTTTCTACACTTTTTGTATTTTTTCTCCTATTTTCTAATCCTTTTACTGTCAAGACATGTGGGTATAGACAGAATCCTCTCTCCCAAAAGTACCTTTTAGACAAAAAAGAGGACGCTGCAGTGTAAAGAGTACTCAAATACGCTGCCCCAGACAGAGGTTCAAGTTCTGTCCCTGAAAGATGTTGGTTTCCCCATGTGCCAGCCAGTGTTTTAACCACCAGGTTGTTCGGTCCCTCGCAGGCACCAGGCCCTTCAGTCAGGTCATGCAAGGATTGGCTTTTCTATGAATGTTTTAGAAAGCTGAAATCCAGGAGAAGGACTGTTGCTGCCAAGTCTGGTTAAAAAGAGATGTTTATGTCCTTGAGGGAGCAAAGCTGAGGCCACATAGTTTTGGATGATTAAACGGCCTTGTTATCTTGCTGGCTTCAGAAGAGCCTATTCTTAGGCATTCCGCTTTGAGTGGTGTTTTAGGGTATTGCTGATTTTTTCGGGATCAAAATGAAGAGTGCCAGGAGGCTGGACCAGCAGTGAGTTCCCAGTTGACTGGGTGAGGCTGGCTTGGGATATGACAGAGCTCTCTGCAGTGTGCCGGGGAGGGGGCATCCTAGTGGCAGCCACAACCTGTATCCCATGGTGCTAAATATCAAACCAGAAGGTACCGGGGTCCCCACGTGAGCCAAACAGCAGCTGCCTGTCCTACCGTGGTGTGCAACACCACAGCCATGGGGATGGGAGTGTGGGGAGGACTTGCCTGACGCTGATGAAGACCATGAAAGCGGTTTTTTCCTAGGCATTAAGGAAAGCAAATTTCATAAGTTTGAGAAACACTCACCTGCAGTATCCTTCCAGGTTCAGGTTGGGATTTGAGCTGCTTCCATTCATTTCTAAAACGCCTTGAAGGACAGCAGTATTTCATTAAGTAATCACTCGGTACTGATTTCCCTTTTTTTTGATGCATCAAACTGTGTATACTTAATTGTAATTAGATAATTTTACCTTGTTTAAAAAATTTATTTGAGTTTATTGTTTTTTGTACGCTTCAATTTATTTTTTCAGTGGTGAGCATTAGCAGCTGAAGTTAGGAAGGTTTCCAATTTTCTTGTTGAGCACAAACCTGGAAACCTAATCTTTGACCTGAAGTTTTTTCTTCACACCAGAGCAACTTTTCTTACTGTTACTATTTACAAATTTTCTTTTCTTATATACTAATTCCTAGCTGTGAACAGGGGTATTTTTTTTTTCCCACGAACTCTTACTAACTTTTGTCGGTCAGAGCAGTTTGGCCCCAAGCTGAGGTGTTGGTGCCCTCTAGTGAGGAATCTCTGTTGTCAAGAAGAAAGCGCCTGTTTCCGCAGTTTGTTGCTGCCGTGACCATCTTCTGGAGCCTGCACTCTGGTTTTACATTTCTTTCAAATCTGAAATATTAAGAAACAGAAGCCTGCACCTCTGCAAGCCGAAGGACCACTGTTAGTGAAGCAGAGCTAACAATTCATGGTGTATCATTCAGGAAACATAGTTAGGAGCGTTTTCTAAGCTCACATTACCTCTAAGCAAGTTGCTCTTTTCTCACACTTGCTTTACTTTTGTTTGTAGTGCTGACTTGTATTTGTAGTGTCACTTTGTGCCGTACGCTCACCTATTGCCCCTCAGATACTCTTTCCCTGCCTCCCCTCACTGCCTGTGCAAATTTAGACATCGTGTCTGTGCTTCCTCTTCCAGCTGCATCGCCCCTTCCCAGCCAGCCCTCTCTTCTTGTCCACTGAGACTTTTAAGTACGTTGAGGTCTGGACATGTTTTTAAATATATGCCCATACAGCCGGGCTTTGATCCTTTTGATGCTACCCACCACGATGCGGAGAGCAGCAGGAAGGAGCACTGTGATAGTTGATACTTATAACTGGATCTGTTGGTTAGTGGTGAACGGTCAGCCAAGTCATGGTGTAAGGTTTTTAAGTTTCCTTGTTAGAGGGATGTCACCTTTATGATCAGCACATCACAAGTTCAAGCCTCTATGAGAAATCTAGTTGCTAAGAACTGGACGTCTGCTTCGTTTTCCTGAAGGGCTGGGCTGATCTCTGCAAGTTCTTCCTGGAGAAATTAAGGCACTTATATTTGCATTCATTCAAATTAATGTCATGCCCGGTGTGCATTTAGCTTGGAAAACGTTGACTGATTTTTCTCTAGTTGAGGTTATTGTGGCCAGGGTCTGTCAGGATTCTGAGGAATTTGGCCCTCATGTTGCATCATGCAGGGGAAAGCCTGAAACATGCCCAGGGGCTTTACTGCTCTGCCAAACACAAGCAGGGAAACACTGGTGGCAACAGGTTAGAGAAGCAGTTTGTTCAGTCCTGGCTGAAGAGTGAGGCTGAGGAGACCGCGCAAGGCACAGTGAGGTTCCCCAGAGGAACGCTGGCCCGTGGGAATGGGACACGTGCACAGGGGACAGAAGCTGCTTAACCTCGAATTAGCAGAAATGCTACTGGATGAGGCTAACATTAGACACCTTCTGTATCATCCGGACAAGTCATGTTTCCAGGTCACACTGAGACTGGCAAAGCCAGTGGCACAGCTCTCCGAGCCCAGGAAATGTGGGTTGTGCACAAAGGTGATGCAGAAAAGAGGACCACATAGCCCGTGGCACAACTGCCTCCTAGCGACAGTCTGTATCGCACGTAGAAAGTGGCACAAAGAGGCAGAGGAGACATTTGTTCCTGAGTTTCTTGTTTGCTTTTAATCAGCACTTTCTAGTGCCTAAACACATTAGTTTCAATTTAATGCCGATATATAACTTGTTCCCAGGCACTCTGAAAAGATTCCTGGGACGACAAGAGTAACAAACATAATGCAAATCTTTCTTCTGAATAAGCGCATGACCTATTTGTCAAGAAAATGAGGCTAATACACAATTCCAGGGAGTCCAGGCAATTATAGCCTCTGTACTGTAATTACTGCAATGTCAGGTGGATGTTTTTTTCTACAGTAGTCAAGGGTGAGCTTGGCTGATGGTCATATTTCCTTACTCACAGACACTGTTTAGGTTTGACAGGGATTCCAAACTACAGCAAACCTAAACCATCCAGAGAGCGCTTATGCCGTGACTGCTCAAGTGACATCCAAGAAAAACAGCTGACAAAGTAAATGTACATAATGCACTTAACTAGCATGTTTTCTAGGACGCGTTCAGGTTAACTGCGTGGGTAGGTTAAAAACTGCCTTCTCTGAATATGGCTCTCCCCAGCAAATCTGGTCATGATCCTCCCTGTCAAACACAGGAGAAAGCAAGCAGAGTCTGCAAGTGGAGGAGGAGAAATTTGGCAGAGCCTTGGAAAATTTCAAACCCAACACTGGGATCAGCACAAAACCTCCAAGTTCAAGATCTACAAGATCGCCTTTCGTACAGGAGCTGCAATATTTTTTCAAAACACAGCGCTTGGAGGCTATCCGCCTACCTAGGTTCTTTCATAGGATTTCAGTTTTCTGTTAATTTGCGGAAAACTGCAGTATATTCAGATGACTCAGTTACATTCAATTATAGGCATGCCTGTTTATGAGAAGCAAAGAAAGAATTTTAGATATTTGAGAAAAGCAAGTCTATAAATAGCAGTACAATTCTGCTACAGATGGGAAGAAACTCCAGCCTTTCATCTGAACATTTCATACTTTGGGGCACTTCAAATCCGAGTCTGACGTTTGCATCATTAAAATGTTTAGAGTCCACCTACACAAGATTGTAAAACACGCAATTTTCAGCAGACGTTACTTAAGTCACATCTTATCTCTCCCTGTTTCCCTGCCTCTCCCTCTTTCTTCCCTTTTCTGCTGCGAAATCCTGAAGATTTTCACAGAAACTTCTTTTTATAGACTCTTTTTATTAGAGCACTATCCCTGCTAAACACTTCTATGAAATTCTCTATTAGAGTGTAACCACCTACAGACCCTGTGGTATCCGGTTAGATTTTCAAAGTTGATTTTATAGGAGTTTCTCACTGAGCACATTTTAAATGTCAAATTATAACTTAAAGCCTGTGATAGTATATATAGTAATTTCATCCCCTTCCTTCCAGCTTTTGGAGGAAACTTTTTCTTCCCTTTTGCACACACAACCTCCACAAGCTGTCTGATGTTTTCCGTCATAGTTCACAGAGAAATTTGTCTTTTGAGAGATGCAAACCATTTAAAAAAAATCAGCAATAAAAGGAGACTTTAGAAAGTTACTATTATGTAAGGGAAACCGAACCATTATGTAAGGGAAGTAGTGCTATGGAAAGGAAGGAGCACAAATTGTTCTGCAAACTTAACTCCTCAAAGGCCTGAGGAAAAATTACATCCTTGAGAGCTTGTCTATTTTCCTAATAGTGTCAGCTAGGTTGATTAAGAGTATCGTCTTTGTCTGGAAACCTTCCTGCACTTGTTTCTCCAGACAAGTGAGACACCATGATGCTGTTACTGCAGCCATAAATCATATTACAGCTGGAAGGTGTTACGGTTCTGTGGTGGCGAGGTCAACCTGAGCAGACAAGATTATACACCGTTATATTTTTAAACACCAAGCTGGAGTGATATGTACCTCTATTCCTCCCTGTCCATAAGGTCCTGTCAAGTTTATGTTAGAATAGTAACTTACAGAGACTTTTAAAATCTGGAAGCAGCATCTAAGGCTCTTTCATCAGGAGTCCTACAGCTGCTCCATCCACACCCGCAGCTGGAGGTTCAGCTTAATGAGAATTAGCAGAAGCAGGGCTCTCGGAGAACTGGGCTGTTCCTGTGATACAGCCTTCCTCTCTCCACGGGAGTAAGTAAAAGCACTGTGCTACAATTGCCCACCTTGCTCATTACTAAGCTCTGACCCTGCTTTTGATTGCTTGGCATTTATATATATACTTCATACGCAGAGTATACACTGGATTTACAGATCGTATGGACAGAATAGGCAGAGTGAAAGAAGACTCCCAGTTGTGTGTTTCTAAAAGACTCAGAACAGAAAATCCTCCAGAGCGTGAACCGCTGGAGAATTAGCAGGCTGTCTCTGCTCTTGAATAAATTGTTCCCTAGTGTATTAACAGAAACATTAATTTAAGTATCAATGCTGTTGATGTGACCGCAGAAGCTTTCTTATTATTACATGCAAACGCTGAGTTTATACTGCCCTCTTCTGTAGTGCGTTGAAAATGAAAACAGAATTAAGGCCAAGAATTGTACTAAGAAACTAAATCCTATTTAGTCTAAGGATCCTTCCATGTCAAATTCTTCCTCCAGGTCAGCTTTTCCTTCTGGTTGTTATTTGTGAAAATATTGTCCCTATCCAGAATATAACATTTTATGTTCCCTTTTTCCTTTTAAGTTGGCCTTTGCTAATAGCTCTTCTGCAGAGTAGGTGTCACTTCTCAAAATACCACTGTTACGTAAAGCCTGATTGATATGAGCTAAGGTGGGCAGAAAAAACTTATCAAAATCTGACTGTTCGAAAGAGAAGAATGTATTTTTGTTTAAAGCAGTGGGAGGGCATAATTACCTGCACTGAGGATAGGAAAGATTTGAGCTCACATTGCCGACGCGCGGGTCTATAGAGAGCAGACCTCCCTCTTCGCCTGCTCCCCTGCTCCTGCGCCCAGAGGTATCCACCATACAGCACGAGGGGTTTCTGAAATCCCATCACAGCCATCATGTAACGGCCAAACAATGCCATGCTGTTTATCCAAAGATCATTAGCAGACAGACTAATTACACTGCATGCACAAAGGGCTCTGAATACGCTAGCGTTGAAGGATGGGCAGCATCTGTCTAAGAAGGGAGCAGCGAGTGGCTGGCTGGATGCGTGCTGTGTGCCCCGCTGCGAAGCCATGGGTCGCCAAGCTGGCCTTGGCCAAGGATTTGCCCCCCTGGCCCTCATACAGAGAGACAGAGGGGGTGGGGATGTCATGGATGCCTCCTGGCTCTGAAGCTGCTGAAGGGCAGGTTGAAAACAGAAAAAAAAAGTGACGGTGAAGCCTCAACACCCATAATTTATTTCATGTTCAAGGCACACTTCTGGTCAAGGGGCCAGAGAGAAGTTGGAAAGCTGTGTTTCAAATAAAGACAGGTGCAAATTTCCAGCTTCTCTCTTTTAGGGGATTTTGTTTGGATCTACCGCTAAGTCTGAAAGGTAGCTCTGAAAGCCCTCCCTTTAAATCCCTAAGCCAGCTATTTCCAGTGTTTTATTCGTCTGAAACCCTGGGAATCCTCTTTTCTGAAGTGCCTCCACCAAGCTGTCATCCCTTCAGCATGTGTACAAACGGTTGTTTTGGCCACAGAGGGCTCTGCTTTAGTCCTGTGATTAGGTCTTTCCACGTAAGTTCATTAAATTCAGTCTATCAAGAAGCTGTTTTGCTCACTCAGTAAATTGTAACAGAGAGCAGGAAGGACTTGCACGTACTCAGCATATTGCAGCTCTGAGAAATACTGGAGCTGGTCTTCAGATAAAGAAATCCAATAACAGGGACTTTTTGCTGAACAAATTATTTTAAGACACGTTTTCACTTATTAGTGATCCCTCAATTACCAACTTCCTGATCAATAATGAGAACTGCCGAAGCAAACTAATTTGCAGTGGCACTACTTTTTCGTAATTTTCCTTTATAACCAATATTATCACACAGAAATAACAGAGCGGGGATACTACAGCACAGCTGCCATCACAATTAATCTATACATGTATATAAGTCTTTTCAAATAATCTATCAAAGCATTTAGTTGAAGTAAGGGTGCCTTCAAATATTTCTTTAGTCTGTGATACTCCAATGGCTTTACTACTACCATTTGTTCCAGTATTTTATTCCTGACATTAAAATATGTATAGCAACTAGAGAGTGGCCAGAAAACCTTTTTTTTCTTGAGCATAAGTGCATCTTTTTCTTCTCTGTTTTCTCCTATAGTGAAGATCTTTCAGGAGCGTTATGGAAAAATGGCAAATTCCCTTAATGCTCTGCAATACATGTTATTTGGGCCTGCTTAGCTCTGCTTTTTAAGAATTCTTTAAAAAAAAAAATCTGTATTAACAACCTGTTTTTTCTCGGGATTCCCTTGCTAATTGCTCATACCCTGTCATCATATTTTTCAAGTTAAACTCAGGTTTCTCTACTGTCATTCTGATCACGTTTCCTAGAGAATGTAAATTCTCTTTTGTTCTGCTTGGAAGCCAACAAAAATTAATATAAAAACTAGAAGTGAGTTCAAGCAGCAAAATTCACATCCAAGTACAAACTTTGTCAAAGTCCAGATGTGGCCCAGTTAGGGGTGTGGAGGCTCATTCCGGTAGCTTTGATGGCAGAGATGTTATATTATCATAGAATCATAGAATCATAGCATGGTTTGGGTTGGAAGGGACCTTAAAGATCATCTAGTTCCAACCCACCCACCATGGGCAGGGACACCTCCCACTAGACCAGGCTGCTCAAAGCCCCATCCAGCCTGGCCTTGAACACTTCCAGGGATGGGGCATCCACAGCTTCCCTGGGCAACCTGTTCCAGTGCCTCACCACCCTCACAGTGAAAAATTTCTTCCTAATATCCACTTTAAATCTCCCCTCTTTCAGTTTAGAACCATTACCCCTCATCCTATCGCTCCACTCCCTGATAAAGAGACCCTCCCCATCTTTCCTGTAGGCCCCCTTTAGGTACTGGAAGGCTGCTATAAAGTCTCCCCGGAGCCTTCCCTTCTCCAGACTGAACAACCCCAACTCTCTCAGCCTGTTCTCATAGCATAGGTGTTCCAGCCCTCTGATCATCTTCGTGGTCCTCCACTGGACCTGTTCCAACAGGTCCATGTCCTTCTCGTGCTGAGGACTCCAGAGCTGCACGCAGTACTCCAGATTTGACCAGATGCTCCATATTCACTGTTATAATACTCCATATTGACCAGATGCTGTCTGGGAATTACAAGGCAGCTACAATCAACCAGTTGGGATGTCATCAGCATTGAGGTGATGAGGAAGAGTGTATGGCTCTCATGGTCTGTGACCACTTTTTATCATCCAGCTTCCCCACCCTGAGAGCTGGAGCCCTGCAGGCAATATGGCTGAAGGGTTGGTGAGGACCTGCTGGTTAAGTTCAGAGGAAGGATGGGGTGTCTCTTACGGCAAGGAGCCAACTTGCAAATTTGGGAGCCACCCCCAGCTCGCTCTCTCTGCAGAGCCAAGCCCCACCAAGTCAAGCCAAGCCAAGCCAAACCAAGCCCCCAGCTTGCACAGCACTCCAGCAAAGCAAAGGCATAAACAAGTTTTCATGGCCATTGACAAAAGCACGGCATTTTCCACCACCAGGAGCCAAGGCTCACCAAGAGCTCCCGCTCTGTGTGCAGTGAAAGGAGGGCTTTCACAATAGAAAGGCTCAATAGAAGCAGTTGCTACGTGGGAGGATACTGAAAACAGTGATTGGCATCACACTTTCTTTCTTCTATCTTCTCTAGTGTTTGAACCCCAAGAATTGTGGAACGTGGTTGTTCCTGTGGCTAAGTCTATTCCCTCTTCTCTTTCTCTTATTTCCCCTCTCCAATTATCAGCATTTTAAGAATAACGAAGCAATCGCACCCGTCAAAGAAGGGTTGTATTTCCCGGCCCTTTACACTATCACAAGTGTACGCCCATGTCTTCTGGGTATAAAACCTGCAGCTGCCTCTATCGCGTCCTGCACCAAGGGTCGTGCGCCCGCTCCGCCTCTGGGGTGGGATGGAGGAAGGTGAGCTCTTCCCGCACTGGGGGCACGTGGGTCACCACGTGTGCCATGTGGCTACCTGAGCATGGTGCCAAGCCCTCACAATGTCCCCTGCAGGGTCACCGCCAGTCCCCCCAGGCCGGGGGTGTGCCTTTTTCAGCTGTTCATACAGATGTACTCAAATACTGCCCTGTCCATAAAAGCCAGTCAATGGGGTTGAGCTGGTACAGAGGGGAAGCAAACCATGCTTGTTATTTGCCTGGTACAAGATGGGTCCCCCAAACTAGAGCAGGGTAGGTTTAGATTTGACATTAGGGTGGTGAGACACTGGAACAGGTTGCCCAGAGAGGTGGTGGCAGCTCCATCCCTGGAGACATTCAAGGCCAGGCTTGATGAGGCTCTGAGCGACCTGATCTAGTTGAAGATGTCCCTGCTTACTGCAGGGGGGTTGGACTAGATGACCTTTAGAGGTCCCTTCCAATCCAACACATTTTATGATTCTGTATATTTTCTAGAGGAGCCAGGGGCCATGACCCCTCTGTCATGCCACGGTCAAATTTTGGCTGACCCAAAACTTCAGAAGTCCTTACCTGGAGTTTAGGGCCAAGCTGTAGGTATTGCTCTTAGAGGCTTCCCAGGCTGAGATGTGCTCCTGTTTTATTTCATCATTGTGAAAACAGAATTAGAGCCCTCATTACAACCAACCCCTCTTGCTGGCACTTGCTGAAAGATTTGTCTAAAACTTGTCAGTGGTTAAATCTAGTTATAGTGATAGCAAAAGAAAGTACAGCTGCAAAGCTGAGAGTCACACAGTGTCTCTCCCCTCTGCCAGAGGGAGACCTGGAAATTTATTTGTGATCAACATCATGTAGAGAATTAGGTTTTCTCATGCCCTTGCAAGGGAAATGATTGCTAATGGATCTCGTGCTTCAGCAGCATCTCTCTCCCTGCTATGTTTCCCAAGTGTGTAGGTAGAGCAGCAAGCGCATGGAAACCTTTTGTCCTTTTGTAAATTGAAAGAGAACAATTCCAGCCTGCTCACAAAGATGAGAGCCAGAAAGTTATGAGAAAAGTACTATTAATCACTGACTTCTGAAACCTTGACAAAAGAAATACAATAACGAAAGCCACAGTAATCAAGGAGATAATGATACAGAGAGGCTGAAGGTAGGATTTTTCTAAGCTAGGAAACTGCACTGGGTAGGGGTAAACCTCTCGATGTATTTCTGCATGTTTGCATGTATTTGCTGAGGTGAGAAGGACTTTGAAACATGTTCTGGGATTGTGTGTTATTCTTTATTATAATTACCAGTGCTACAGCAGTGCCTAGCAACTCTAATGAAGTATCAGGGTCTTATTGCAGAAGTCATTGTGTGAAGGAGGAATGAAAAAAAAGTGACTTACTATCTTAGGCATTTCAGGCAGAAAAGAGTATGAAACAAGCACCCAGACTGGCACTGTGTCAGCAGGTTTTAAAATATGAGTCCTCTGAGAAAGAAAATATGTGAAAACCAAAGGTCGTCTTCCATATATTTAACCAATAAAGGGAATCATGGGGAGATCCTAAGCAAAGGGAAAGAAATGAGATGAAACATTAGACCAGCTGCAAGGGAAATATCTGAGGCTATTTTAAAAAGCCTTGAAGATACCTTTCAGAAGAAATAAGGCCAGTTTTACTGGGGGGAGAAGGGGGAGAAAATTCCTTTAACAAGCTCTCAAAATATTATTTCCACCTCCATTCCTCATGTTCGCATATTTCTAGCAATCTGGTCGTAGTGTTTCCATACCATCCTCCTTCTACCTAACATCTAATTGTCACTGTACTATCTATCTCCCGCCCAGCTGTGAGTGGTTTATAAGCACAACATACAAATTATCTAGGGGACTTTGCACTCTCTGCTTAGCTGTTTGGCTTCAGGTGTGCGTGACATTTCCTCATTTCCCTTTTTTTCCCTCATGACCAGAAGCTGGCAATTGCTCTCACTGGTTCACCATTACTCCCTTCTCTCACTTGTTTTTCCCATCTTATCAAAGAGAAGCTTCTGCTGTGAGATGAAGCCATGTCCTTTTTTCCTGTGGCTCTGCTGTTCCCCAGCCAGGGCCAATATTTCTGGAGATCAATACTTTTTATTTTCAGTGGCCATATTTTCAGCCTTGTTGCTTTTCAATGTAGTTCCTTCCCTGTTCAGTGCTTTGCTGAAACCTTTGCCACAAGACTAATGCCTTGATTAATCAATAAGTAATAAGACCGAGCTAATTCCAGAGCTAAAGGGGAAATCCCAAGGGAAATACTGTGTGTGCTTCCTTTTAGAAGTCTGTCAGGCTCCCAGACTCATAAAAGTTCACAGGGCTAATTAAAGGGCTTTACAGAAAGTAAATATCAGAGGACTGCATTTTTGATCTTCGTCTTGACCGAGAGTAACAGATGTTACGCAGTTCACAGCCCAACATGAAAAGCCATTCCTTGCAGACAAGGCTACGAGGTAGAGGAGGTCAGTTCCAGCAACCAAATAACTGCACAGGTGAAGCACAACCTTTGCAGAATTCAAGCCCAGGAAAAGGTGAAGATTCAGTTGAGTGGCGCGTAGCCACTTTGGACAAGAAGTGGTAGAGAGGGAGGAGGCCTAGATGAGACCTGGAGACCAGAATTATTCAGGGACCCTACTTCATGTACCAGAGAAGACTGATCAGTTATTCAATCCCTATATGTCTGTTCGTGATTTTGTAGCCTTGTATTTTACCCTACCAAAATCATCTGCCTCCCAGGCTGCAGAGCTCCGGCCTATCTGTTGGCCAGCTCTAGCTCATTTCCCTTGTGCCCATGACAGTCTCGTTGACTCTTAATGCACAGGTCCCACTGTTTAATACAGATATTGCTGTCGTGATCTACAGTCAGCCTAGTTGGTCTAGGCGGCAGCTCCTAGACAGAAGGAGGGACAGCCCAAGGCCATAGGTGGTCATAGGTGGTGCTTTCAGTTCACGTGGTCCATTGGCTTGTCTGCTTGTAGTCCTTGTCGGGAAAGAATGCATGACCATGAAAAGCTATGCAGCTGTGAAGTTATCAAACACCTCATAACTGTTAAAAAGTTCAGCTCTTGATGAACTCAAGAGACGGGCAAAAGTTTTGCCAAGTGTGTTGTGAAAGTGCCTCTCTTCACCCACCCCCACATCTGAGACAGAAGAGCTCAGACTGAGCTAACACCGTTGCCGTTCTCTAGCACTACAGAGAGATACCTTGAGCTATTTCACTGTGCTCCACGATGGAAAAGTACACATACATAGCTGACATCCAAACACTTAACTGCCTCCGTATGCACCGCATTCCCCATAGTTCAATTCTGTACTAAACCTTCACTTTTTTAAAAGTTCATTATGTGGGAGAGGATAAAGCAGGGACAGCACAACCTTATTCAACAGCATAAATGGGTTTCTCTGGCAACCATCATCAAGCTGCATTACATCGTAACTAAGTGTAGAAGCAGCTATATTTAGGTTCTGGGTCTGCTATTGCCCTGTCTTTTCCACCGCAGTAAATTAACATGTATCTGCGCATCTAGTTGGGGGCTGGGGGCGGGGGGATATCCACCCATCCACTGCTGCTGAAGTAGGGATTTGTCTTTCAAATTTGAAAAGGTCTGCCTGACTAACTTCATGCTCCTTCTCTTTTTATGTTTTTTAGTGCATTTCCAATTCTCCACAAGTTTCTTGGACTTACCAGATAGTTTTGTTCAGCTGTGTCTGCACTGGGCAGTAGATGCTGCCTGTGGTGCTGCCTTGAATCCTAAACCCCAGGTGAGTCCCCCAGCCACGTCCCAGCTGCATGATGAGTCAAGAGGTGGCTGGACAACATTCCCCCATGCACGCTGCGCTGGACTGAAGGAAGGTTCAGGTGGGCAAGCAGAGATGCAGTGTGCCACAATGGTCTCTCCAAGCTGGGCAGTTTGGGGACCTCCACCATGGGGCCCCTTGCAGGGCACAGTAAGCCTTAGAGGACCTGGAACTGCTCATCCTACTCATAGAGTAGACCAAGCACCTGAAGGCAGGCTCCTGATTCCCATTTATATCATCCTAAATGTCTCTGCAGTTCAGCGCCTGGCTTCTTCAGCATCTGGCAACACTTCAGCCAAAGAGAAAAGTCAGATGTGTGTTTACTGAACATCCCCAGCACCACTGTAGGTGTTTAATGCACGGAGATAAGGTAACAGCCCCACTTGTGATCTCAGTAGCTGGGACTCCACAAGCCAGAAGGGATATATAACCACTATTTTCAAAATGTCCGTGGAGTCTGTGAGTGCAAATAGTTGCTAGAAAGTGAGAATTTTCACCTTTTGATGACCAGCCTCCGGTAAAATGTCTCGGTTTGAGCACCCGAAATAGTGGCATCTAAAATCACGAGTCCCATTTCTGAATGTGGTGATTCTATATATAATACAGAGACATCAGCAAGAGTAACATCCAAGGGAGTTAAAAATAATTCTTAAATATTCTGGAAGAAATGAGTTAGAGCAACTTTTCTTGATGGTTTGGGAATTTTTAATTTTTATATCTTTCCTTAGTATCACTTGTTTTGTGTGATCATCCTTTCTCCCAGCTTACCATGGAGAGATAATTACAGCAGCTACTCTTAGAAAAGGAAGAATTAAACTAATTACTACAAATCAAATCAATGGAAAAAGATCTTATGTTTCCAAGAATTAAGAAATAATGCACATACGCCATAGGGACTTATCTACAAACTGTTACTAGAAACAATAACAATACTGTTTATATATATTCGGCAGGTATATCTCAAATAATAGTGATAGCTTGACATCCAGGGATTAACTCACGGACTCATTATCTTTTGAATAAGCTTAATGTTCTTAAAATTACTAGATCAAGCCTTAGTCTGACATTAGTATTATGTAAGTTTCCTTCCAACAGCCAGGCTATACAAGCTGCTCTCCATCTCACAATGTTCTTGATTTTCTGCTGGTTATACAGAAGACCTCTGGGCAAATCAGCAGCAATTTCACAATCCACAAAACAAGTTTTTGGCATGAGTTGCCACAACTATTTATGTATTTACTTATTGCTCAAGCCGATAAAAATGTTTTGTTCAGAATCCAAATGGTTATTTTAAGTCCTGACTTATTCCATACCTTCTTCTGGAAATGGAATTTATAAAGAAACTGGTGAGAAGTGGACTGAATGCGGGGACAAGAAGCTGAGTGGAAAATCATCTGAACCGTCAGGCTCCAAGGGCGGTGATCATGGGTACAAAGTCCAAATGGCAGCCACTAACTTGTAGAGTCCCTCAGAGATCCATACTGGGGCCAATATTGTTTAGTGTCCTTACTAAGAGACTGGATCAGGGGAGTGATTGTGCTCTCTGCACAGTTTTCAGATGATGTCAAAACAGGAAAGCAGTCAATACGCTGGGGAGCAGGATGGAGAAATGGGCTGAGATTAACCTCATGACGTTCAACAAAGTGAAATACCAAGGCCTGCCCTAGTGAGAAATAACCCCATGCACAGGACAGGCTGAGGATGGGCTGGCTGGAAAACAGGTTTGCAGATAGAGCCCAGAGGTCCCAGTGGACACCAAGTTGACCAGAAGCTGGCAATGCACCCTTGCATCAAGGAAGGACAACGGCATCCTGGGCTGCATTAGCAAGAATGAAGAAGTGATTATTTCTCTCTGCTCTGCAGTTGTGAGACCACAGCTGGGGTGCTTTATGCAGTTTTGGCCTCTGTGGTACAAGATGTTGACGCTCTGCAGCCAGTCTAGCAGAGGGCCACCAAGAGGCTTGGAGTACATGACATATGAAGAGAAGCTGAAGAGAGCTGGGCATGTCCAACCAAAAGGAGAGGAGGTGAGGGGGAGACCTGCTGTCTGCAAACACTGAACCAGACTGTTCTTGGAAATGCATGCTGGAAGGGCAAGAGGCTGCAGACACAAGTTGAAAATCTGACTTTTTGACTCAATATAAGAAAAACATTTTGTGACTGTGCAACTTTTCCCCTCTAAAAGCCAGTCTGCTGGGAAACCAGTCCCTTCTGCTAGGCACCGGCCAGCTTTAATAACATGACTTACAAATTTTACTTACCAGATATCTGTATTCAGAAAAAACAGTGAAACCTCAGCACTGACCAGACAGTCATGACAAGAGAAAAATTCCCTTCCTGAGTCCCGAAGGGCTACCAGTATATTGGCCAAAAGAAAGGCATGAAACCTAAGGGCAAGAGCTCTTCATCCTATTGCAAAATGGCACCAAAAGACAGGTTAAAATGCCAGGATGCTTTCAGAGGAAGGCAGTGGCTCCTTCCAAGCCATGTTCCTTCCCTCCCGATGAGCTTGTCCAAAAGGCTTATGATAGAGCCGTGTGTCCAGCCCTGCTGCAGCCACCAAAGGCTGAGCTCTCAAAGGAGGCAAGAGAATTGCTTGACAGAAACCAACGTATTCTTTTCTACTCTTTGTCCTGACAAAAAGCGAATCCTGATCCTTTAGAGTTCTGTAGCCTGAAAGACAAAGTCAAGTGTAAAAAGCAAAATTTTGGTTCCTTTAAGATGGTATTAACTAAATTGGAACTTTGTACCCTCAAAAAATGCATGCAGGAAAGCCTTGTTTTTGTCGGCTGAAAGTTCAAAATCAAACTGAAAAAATCAGCTAGCTATGTGTTTTCCAGTTTAGGACTAGGCTGCATTACAAGTATTTAGGGATCTGATGCCAGTGGGCTGGGCATTGCTGTTACTACTGCTTACAGCAGTGGGGGGTTGTCGCTCATGAGAGAGCAACAACATAACAAGCGGATGAAATGTGTGGACTGTTGCTTACACAGCACCAACATCTTTACGAAAGATACATATCTTTTTTAGGCTTTACATCAATTCTGTCACAGACTTCCAAGAATAAATAGTCCCTCCCCTGCCTTGCTAACATATCAGCCCAAGCATCAAGCCGTAGACTTATCTCACTTGAAAATGCTGATTCCAAAAGTCTTACCCGTTTACCAAAACAAATATTAACAAAGAGATTAAATGAAAGGATATGTTTGCATTCTTTTCGAGAACATATGCATCTAATATTTGCCTTGCTTTGGGGAGGAAAAAATAAAACATGAACACCTCCTCTTACTACTCTCCAAAAGCAGCCAGGTAAGGGCTAGCTAACATATCTTCCTGAATCAAATTTAAAAATTCACACATTTAAAAATAATGTGCACAATAAATTACAGTGAAAAGAAAAGACTAACATATGCTATTTTCCATATCCTGTGAGATACTTGTGTAAATTGGGTTGGTTTTTTTTTTTAATTTCATGTAACATTTTATCTTTCTTTTTTTCTTTTTTTTTTTTTTTTTTTTTTTTTTTTTCTTTTTCTGGGATGGATGAGTGAACCTGGGAGTGGTGTGGAGAAATTAACTACATGTTTCAAATTATAGAATCATAGAATCACAGAATGGTTCCGGTTAGAAGGGACCTTGGAGATCGCCTAGTTCCAACCCCCCTGCCCTGGGCAGGGACACCTCCCACTAGACCAGGTTGCTCAAAGCCCCATCCAGCCTGGCCCTGAACACTTCCAGGGATGGGGCATCCACAGCTTCTCTGGGCAGCCTCTTCCAGTGCCTCACCACCCTCACAGTAAAGAATTTCTTCCTAATACCTGATCTAAATCTCCCCTCTTTCAGTTTATTTATCCCTGTCTCTTAATTAAAGTATGGAATTCTAATAGGTTTTTAATCAAGATCTAGTCAAGAAAAGTAAGGATGTAGGAAATGCTAGTGCTAGACAGCTACTTTAGCAGAGAAATTGCTGGAACCATTTTGCTGTCGTATCTTGCAGATCGTTGGAGTAAGATCATTCAGCAATTAATGCCACAAACATCGTCACGAGGAGCCCTTTGACGCTGAGCTTCCACGGCGGTTTCTTTGAGGCAATAGGGAGTAAAAGGAAAGGTTCTTCTTGTGAAGAAATTGTGGTTTGATAGCAGATAGGTAGGAATCACCCAGAGCTTTGAAGAGAATGCAGAGACAAGGTGCAATGCTCTTTTCTGGAACGAGCTGAACCCACATGACCGGCACATAACATATTCCTGAGGAGGATTGCAGAAAGGTTTTATGCTCTCTTGTTAAGACAGGATGTACGAAAGTGCCTGGAGGGGTTTTTCTTCCAAAGCCTGAATAACTTCTCTTATATAGTAAACTGCTGCTTTTGATAAGTTCCAAGTTCTTAAAAACGAAGGGAGAGCAGTAAAAGGCAACCAGCGCACAGTCAAGGCGCCCGCCGTGGGGAGGTTGCGCGCCAGGCGTCCCCCCCGCTGCTTCACCCAGAAGAGAGAGGAGTCAGCGAGGAGTCAGCCATACTGCTCCGGCAGCCCTTGGAAAACCGTCCCAGTAAAAATCACGGGATACCCACAGCGTCCACTGCTTTCCCAGGACAGAAAGAGCAGGAGTCTATGTTTTTCGTTAAGCCACTAACAGCAAGAAATTAATCACCTGTTACCTTTGAACCGGCTCTGCAGCCTGATGTCCCCCTGCACCGCTCCCCAGCAGTTTTCCCTCGCTCTGCCCTCCCTCCTTGCTGCCCTGGGGGAAATGCCAAGGGGGAGGCAATGCCCTGGCCATTCCCGTAGGCAGGGGAGGCTGTGCATGCTGCAATTAATGACTCTTACCAGGACTAAGATTGAGTGCAATAAGATTCACTTCGCACTTAGTTTAAGCGACGGTGAAAGGAATATTGGGTAGTTAAGAGAAGCTGTTTTTCCTCAATTCTTGCCACATTCTTAAAGAAATGCCGGGTAGGATGAGGACTGCTCAACGGTCTGTACATAATGTGCTAGCAGGCGGTTTGCAAACACTTTAAAAGTGGCTTGATAGAGCAAGAAAGCTGCTGTCTGTGTGCCCAGCTGCACCCCCTTCCCCTGGGACTTCTTCAGCCTGACGGCTAATGTGTGAGCAGCTGCCGGGGGACCAGGGATGGGTGCCAGGGGACAGGGATGCAGGGAAGGGCTGTGGGAGAGGGAGCCGGGGCTCAGAGAGGGTGCAGAGGCCTGGCACACCAGGCTGGGCTCTCTCTCTCCATGGCGCACCATCATGGTAGGGATTGCTTTGGCTGCAGCTGCCTCTAGAGGGCTCATTGCTTTGTTGGAGCGGCAGCAGCCTTTGTTCTTGCCTTACGCAGCATCGCTGCCTGAAAAATAATTCATGCACCGCTTTGCTATTCAATCTTCCCTTTATTGCCATCAAAACCTCCAGTGGCTTGACCTCAAAACAGCAGATGCAGGGTGCGCGGGGTCTGTGTGCCCTCGCTCTGGCATCACGGGGGTGCAGCGCACGCTGCCCATCAGGGGTGCAATGGGGAGCCGCTGCCTGCCCACCTCCTGCCACCACCACATCCCCTCTGTGTCCTTCAACCCTCTGAAAGTTCAAGGCCTCAAACGCTGCACTCCGTTGCACTTAAACCCTGCCTCACATCTGCTCGTGCTGGCACTTCTGCTACGGAGGTGACACACGTGTGCGCCGTGGTTCTATGTCCTGCTCCCGAGATGGGCTGCCAGAAGCACAGAAATCCAAGACCAGTGCCACAACCAGGTTTTGCATCTGAACAAAATCTCTGATCAGAAAAAGGGGAAACCCTGACAGAAGTTGTACTTACTAATACCATGCTTTGTGATGGCTTCATCATGTAGATGGACCTACATCTCCCAACACTTGCAAAGCCTTGGAAGATTCTCAGGACTGGCTTGCTTCTCCAGGATCAGTTGCTAAGTATGTAGAGCATACTTTTAAAGTTATTCTTTTGTGGGCAGTAGTTATACTTGCAATTAAAATTGTGAATATGCAGCTTTAATACTGTTAGCCCTGTCATTCTTGTGACTTTCCCTGTGAACTAGTGTATTTGTCAGTATTAGATTTCATCTGCAGTTGAGTTGCCCATTCATTTAGCTTTATCCTAATGCAGGATAACCAGCCAGGATTGCTTTGCAAAGCAAGCAACTTAAAAGCTGAAGCCATTTATTCTGACTAGTGATTCTCCCTTGATTTTATGAGTTTCAAAAACCTCTGGAGTTCATCTGTGTTTGGTTTAGATTAGTCAAACAGGATGAGATCATCTCACTTGCTGTACAGCACCTCCTTACATGGTGAGTTCAGCCTTTACTCTTGCAGCTTTTGCCATCTCCTGCCGAAGTCAATAAAAAGGCTCTTGTTAGCAAGGTTGAAATGGGGACAGACCATCAGTCCCCCAAAAGGAGCATGGGATTTACCAGTGGTGCAAGACTCTGCCGCAAGACCAGGCCACGACTGTCAAAAGCTGGAGGCTTATCGACAGCACGGGGTTGCTAGAAGGTTCTCAGGGCAAACCAACCTTCCCCTCTCCTGAGAAGGAATCTCCATCTGCCTTCCTCCGCTGCAGTAACGTGTATATCCCTCTCCTTTGGGGATATTGCTGAGTGGGTTCATTTCTCTCCCCAGGGAATGGAAACAGCTTCTGGCAGGGAGCAGCTCCCGCAGTGAGGAACGAAGCTGAGTTTCTGGCTACTGGAGTTCAAGCCTGTGGCATAAATCAGTGAACACTGCACACAACGACAGTATAACAAGTCTTTATTGAAGCAAGAGTGTGAGTCAAAGCAACAGGCAAAACACAAACACCAAGCATCGAAGAGGGAACAAACATCTGACTCGGCAACGCTGTGTGCCAAATGCCCCAGTGCACGACAGAAGACTGTCATGTTGTTGATGGTATTTTGTCATAATTATGTGCAATTTGCTTACACATGTTGTTCAGCACAGATAAAATAATGATCAGCCTCTACTTGGCTTCTCACTGCGGTGTGACTGTTTCTGTCCTGAAACAGCCCTTTTAATCTGCATTCCTTAGTTCCTCCATGGTGAGAGGGTGAATATTTATATGGGCGTAAGCAACTGGACTATGTATTTCACAGGCTGCCAGATTGATTTCATGCGCTCTTGGAGGACTCAGTCTCTGGGGACTGCTCACAATTGCTTCAGTGCCCTTGATTGATAAACTTTGTCTTGTGGCTCCATGCTTTGGAAAGCCAATTTGCATGTATATTGCCAATGATTATGCACTCATTATTTTTATTAGGGAATCACGCCGAGGCCTCTTCTGACAAGCTGTCCTATAGGTGTTATATGAACATAAAGCTTTATGACAGTTCTGCCACGAAGGTTTTCTGGTGTCTGAGGCAAACAAGAGCTTGATCGCTCTCAGCATTTCCAGCTGCTGCAGAGCTAAAGGAGAAGGATCCTTCTGCAAACAGTGCTCTTTATTTGCCCAGAGCTCATAGGCAGCCACATCTCTTGAGGGAGTAGAGAGCAACACAATAAAGTCCTCATAAGCTAGACCACATTCCTCCTCTGGGACCATTTGGGATTGATCTAGGTATTCATCAGATAATCTATGCTCCTCTGCGTCATTTCTTCTCAGCATCTGGAGACACCATCAATTTGTCAGGTATTTGATATTCACTGTGATTTCAGAACACTGTGTTGGCCTTCACTACTTAAAAAGCAAGCTCTGTTCAGCCACGCTGAGTTTACTTGTATAGTCTTCAAAAAAAATAAATCAAAAGAACAGAGTTATTTAGAGATAAAGGGGCTGTTTTGGCTTCCATAGACTCATCACTGTGTCCTAGGACCACTCACAGTAGCTGCCTGGCACAAAGAAGGTACAAGGCCAGCTGAAGTCCTCCTGCTAAAACTCCTCTGCGTGTTTTGTTCTTCATCACATTCTGCCCACAGGCTACAAGAAAGATCGAGCCAGAGCATGGCTTTGGCTCTGTGATTTGGGGTCATCTGGAATCCCACAGAGTTTTTGCACCTTTGCGCCTTCCTCTTGGAGGACCAGGAGGACCAGGAGGTGGGCTGCACCCTTCACCCTTCAACCCTTCCAGGAGCTGCCTTATTCTGTGGTAGCAGCCAAATTCAACAGAAAAGAGGAGGGAAGAGCCCTGAACTGAGAAAGTGTGGGCATCCTAGGCTGCCAAACCTGCCCAGCCAGCAGCCCATCAGCTTACCTTCACCAAGGTTAAGGTTCACTGGAACTAGGTGCAGCAGAATCCATCCCAGTATTTGAAATCCCCTGCCAGTCTGGCTAGGGTTCCCCGAACACCCCGGTGCTTATTCACAGTCACTTCCACTTTGAATTGCTTTAAGATTCAAACACTGTGACCACATCCCATGGGTTTCAATGGATTCAACTGGCCTCGGTCTTCCCACCTGGCTCAGGATGAAATTTTAACAAAGTCTTAGCAGACCTAGCCCACATTTGAGAACTGGTTCATTGCACAACTGGGTATTTCATGTTAAAATGAATTATGCAGCCATGAAAATCATTCATACGAGCATATTAAAATAGTCAGATGTTTCCTCTCTGTGTTTTTGATTTTACAATTAATTGAGCATACATCATTCTTTTCCCTTTAAATGACATAACTGTTGTATAGCTTAAAAGAATTCCGAGTGGCAATGAGACTTGTACTGTATGTGCTTGTAATGTTCCCAGTTAGCAGTATGCTTTGAGACTACAACCATCAACTTCACAACCTGATAACCTTCTAAATTTTTATTGTTCTGTTTCATGATGAAAGACTTCTGTATAGCAATTTATTTTGTTTCGTACCCTTTATCATAAGACGAATACATGAA
The DNA here is from genome assembly GCA_013398915.1 of Dromas ardeola. Taxonomy (NCBI): domain Eukaryota; kingdom Metazoa; phylum Chordata; class Aves; order Charadriiformes; family Dromadidae; genus Dromas; species Dromas ardeola. Next base: position 279,844 of record VYZM01004900.1, read on the forward strand.
TCCGCGTAAGGACCAAAGTTTCCTATAAAGAAATGTATACTGTCTTACCCCTTACATTTCAGTCTCCTGAAACATAAGGTCTAAAAGCTTATAATCGACTACAATATGTCCCTTCTTTTTATTAGCCTATCAACCCAAGTGTCAGAAGAGTGGCTTTCACAGAAACAGGTGAGTTTACATGCCTTCAGTATAATGTGGACTGTTTAATTGAAATATTACAGCAGTGATTGTGTTCCCTCAGCCTCCATAATTCATTGGATCAGATTTTTAAGACAATATTAGTCATCACTAAAACAGTGTCCTAGCCATTAAAATAGCTAAAAAAAACTGTTCAAAACCCATCTTTGCTAGTGCCCCATTAATAAGTTCAATTTTATAGCCTAACTAGACGAACCTCATTACTGTGAATATAAACTCAGAAACTAATTTTGTTGCCATGTGGAATGTAAAACACATTATCAGCACAGTTAATAAAATGAATAGCTTCCAGTAACATACCAAAACCTCCTCCCTCCTCCTGGTGAGTGAAACATTAGAGCAGTAACAGTGAACCTTTGAGAGGTTCGCTTCTGGCTCCATGTCCGTTCAGGCTGATGGAGCTGAGCTTTCTTTAGCGAGCCCAGTTTCCTTCCCCTGGTGGAGAGGTCATGGTCATGTGCAGAGAGTCCACTTCCCTCCACTTGCAAAACAGCTTTGGCTAATTTCATCTCAGCAACTCAATGGAACTAAGTAGGGACAAACATAATGCTGTCACAAATTTACTGATTTTTTCATAGGAATATCTCAAGGCCAAACATATTCTATTGGTACCTACGGTGACTGTGGCCAGAATTGGTTACATGCAGTTTTAGTGTGTGTATATATATGTACATGCTGTATATATAAAAATAAAAAATATATACACAGGTTTATTTCCCAGATGCTCCTCTATCAGATTCTCAGCTGCCATTTCTGTAGGATAACAATGCTAGTTAATACTATACAGTAAGCAAGCCAATATTCACTGGGAATTCTAGACGTCCTCTCAAAACTGATGGATATGCTATATGCAGAATGCAAGGCAGTGTTCTGCTTACATCTCAGAGAGTAAAGCTTTAATTTTTAATGTTGCAGAGGTGCTCTTTATCACTGTCTTCTGTATCTTCAAGCATATCAGCATTTCACAAGTGTTGCTAGAACAGTCGCCCAAGGTGCAGCGGAACATCTGGATCACTCGCTTTTTCCATTTGGCCGACTATCCAGCACAGCAAAAATACATGTGCTCATCCCAAAAAATAACTGTTCAGTTTGATGCCAAAGTGGGCGTGAAAGTTTCCTAAGTACGTCAAACTTTTGCTTTGAATTTGTATAACAGGGCAGAATTTCAAATTGTTTCAGCCAGGGAGGTTGCTGCTCCCTCCTAAAAGCTGCTAGGCGGACTGTCTTCAGAGGCCACCACATTTCTCTCTGCGAAAACAAAGCGTGAGTGCCTAGGATGCAATAAATTTAACTGCTGTATGTGGGACATTTTTAGAAAAAAGTTAATTACTTTCACTTCAGGGAAGAAATATTTCATGCAAGCTTTACGCTTAGGACAAGATTTTGTCATCGGTATTGTGAAAATCCTACAGTGAGTCAAAGACCCAAAAATGGGTCAGAGGATCCAGATAACTTAAAGAAAAGCATGAAATCACTTGCAGAAGGAAAAAAAAAAAAAAAGCAGTAAGTGCACTGGGCTGCGTGCGTCTTCACATGAGTATACTTACTTATATTGACACAATCCTATATGAAACAGTATGATCAAATGCATTCAACAGCTTCACTCAGTTTGGCCTTAGCTCTGGATTTGAGAAGGTCCTGGCACCTGGCATTTCTTTTCTGAAAATACAGCTTGCCAAAAATATTCTCCCAGTTCCCTGAGTTTCCCCATCCCTGAAAAAAGAACCAGTGCATACTTAAGCTAGATTTATCTCTGCATCAAAAACATGAAGCTCTTTGAAAAGAGTACAAGCAGGACACAAACCACACTCTTCCAAGCCATCAGACCTAATACATCTCTATTTATGTATACAAAAGCTATCAAAGATCACCTGCAAGGTATTTTTTTTTAAGTCTTTGTAAGATTTTTCAATATTACTCAGGACTGTCGTGCTAAAATTTCTTTTTTCCGCTAATTCTTGTTGCAAACAGAAGCCAGCCGAGTCAGAGGCAAAGCATTCTGCATAGTGGGAAGCTACATCCCCACGTTCTGCACGGCCTGGCCCACTGGTGGCAGGTGGAGCGGCTCACCTGTAGGAAGAGGACAAAACTGCAGCAATGAAATCCATCAGGCTGAGGCAGCAGCCAACTTTTGCAGGCTTTGTATTTGTTCTCCAGCTTTTTCAGTACGTCGCCTAACAGCAATAACCCTGTGTGTAGAATACCCGTGGTGCAGAACAGGCTTCCTTGCACAGGGAACCTTTTTATAGCACTTGAGTATATCCATCAGAAATTACTTGACTCAACACGTCAAGATGATTAACTCAGTCTTTGTAAATGATTTGACCGACAAATACTGACTAATGAAAAATGCCTGTTTTTCTCTGCATGCTCTCACCCTGACCCCTGATGCATATCAACAGGCAATAAACTATTTTATTCCTGTTTTCACTTCAACAAATGTACCTCAGAGCATCAATCTAGCTCATTCATAACAACCACTTGGAGTAGATATCTGGAAGTAACTTTCTCCACGGCTATAAAAGCTTCATTAACTAAGACTGGATTCATACCAACATTTCAAAATGGAGTCCCTTTTCACTTTCAAATTTTCCTCCAGTCTATCAAATTTTACATCACTCCTAAGGGCTGGCTTTAAGTCAACAGCTTCATTTCGCAAGTCAAGTAGCATCACGCTTACTTGTGTTACTGTATGTGGGCAGTTTGCCCTGGAAAATTAAGAGTTTAGACAAGAACTCATCAATAAATTGCCCCCGAGTACTGAACGTACGTACACAGAGACAGAGGAAGAAAGCACTTTACAAATAATAGGATTGAAGCAATAAACACTCACAGCATTCGTGCCCATTTAAATGGACAGATGGAGCTGTTTGGACCTATCAGGTCACTAATCCACAAACTAAGAAGGATTTATGTGATAGACCATAATGGCTTAAACCCACTTTAAAAAGGAGGGTTACAATAACTTGGAACAATGCTCGGTATACTCAGGGGGCTGATGCGGTAAATAAAGACGAACCTTTTTGGATTAGCACAGTTATTTGAAAATCAAAGGTACAGGTGAAATAACAGGGTTTTTAAATGCCTCTATTCCACTGATCTTCAAACTACCTAAGCTTTAATATTGAGTGTCACAACAGTGAGTCAGAGGCAGGCTGGCAGAGCAGCCTTTCCCTGGGGAGCGGTGCAGGGCCAAACCTGCCTTCTCTTCCTGACTTGAGGAAACCAAGCTCGGGATGTAGTGGGAAGATGCTTACTCTGGGTGCAGCATACATTGGTTTTCCTTTTTCGCCAAGTTGGCCTCTAAGCAACCCCTAACCTTTCAAAGGCTCTCAGCTGCCATGAAGCAGGGTGAGCCCAGCCTGATTAAAGCTCCCCAGGTGCAGTCAGAGCCCTGCTGATTCCCCATGGGAAGGGGAAAGGGTCTCCCCTTGGTCAGAGAGGGTTGCCTCTAGCTAGTCTGTTAGAGGAGTAGGGCAGGTAGAGTTGCTGAAGATTTTGCCTCTTCTGTTAGCCAAACAATTTAGCAGCTTGATCTTGGGTTAGGCAAATGTGTTACAGAGGTTTCACATGTTCTTTTCTGACCAAGCAGGAGCAGGATTTCTTGGGTGCATCATGAAGCTGATTTAATGAGGTAGGTAAGTGTTTATTTTATTGCTGCATCTGGGAGTGAGTCTAAAAATAGTAGCAAATATTTTAGAGTATTTAGAATATTTAGAGTTCAAGCTCTCATCTACCTTGCTGGGTAGTAGTCTATTTCTGTATTGCCTTTTCTATTTCCAGATTCTTGGTTTTGGCCTCTTTAGAGTTTCCTACCCCTTTCCTCAAATTTCCTTTCTTCTTCAAACTGTATTTTTCTTTCCTCTTAACTATCTAAGATATTGAAAAGCTTCTATACTGCAGTCTTCACAAAAGCAGTTTCCTTTCTTTTTGTGGCCGTGCAATAGCTTTGAAATATTTCACTGTAACTGTGTCTGTCGATATTGTTACAAGGCATTAGACCAGCTTTTCGCTATCTGTAGAAAGTATGGCCTCACAACAAGTTAACAAGAGGGTTGTATCTCATGGTGTTGAGAAGCCAGGATGGTTAGAAGGAATATAACTGGCACCTCTTAGAGAGACACAATTCCCCTCACGCGGAGGGGTGGGCAAACTCTCCAGCATCCCTCTGGTCACACCAGCGCATCTCAACTTTCAACCCAGAGAGCAAAGCTCAAGGTACTTCCCTTCCTCCTGCTGATGAGGAAAGTAAACCGAGTGATGTCTGAGGCACTCGGATTCTCTGGGTACAAGTGTCCCATTGAAACTGACAAGCAAATACCAAATAAACAGAGAAGCCCCAGGGAATGCTGTGAGCTGCTCACCGGCACGTCCTTAGATGCGTGCATACTGCTCCTCTTCAAGTCAAGAGCAGTTCTGCCTGCAGCCCAGGAAAGTACGTAGTTAAACACATTGTGATCTACATTTTTCTCTTTGTTGCTTTCAAGAAGTTCAAAAGACTTACACCCACCAGCAGCAGAAATTTGTGGGAGCTGAACAAAGGAAGGGTACTAGGAGTTTGTTAACTTAACCGCTTATGGTTGGTTCTGCACGCTTGTTCCCCTGATGTGTGAAATGTATGTGTATGTATGAAATGTAAGCAGCTTGAAATGTGTCTTTTTTTCAATTGAAATGTGTTCTTTTTTAATATATGTATATACAAATGGAGCCTAATCTGTTCCAAAACATGTCTGAACCACAGAAAAATGAAGAACTGGACTTCAATGTAAATTTCATTGCTTATTCTATTTGTATAGAATAAGGCAGGAGGGGGAAGGGGAAATAATGGTAACTTCATTAGTCAGGTGCATTCTGTGAGAATGATGTCCCTTCTCTTCATTTTCTTTCTGTTGTTTTTTACTCAGTCCTTGTTTATGCATCTTTAGATCAATAAATAATATCTTTTTGGGAAGACGGGAAGGGAATAACCCTTCAGGTGCCCAAGAGAACTCATGTTAACTGCAAATACAGAAGTTTTGCAGATGGCGCTTTATTTTCTCTCTCTGATGATGAAAAGGTCAAGAACAGCATCTTTGAAACATATGAATATTCTCATAATTTCTAAAACAGACGTTCTTTTTTTTTATCTACTGAGCAATGAAGAAAAAAGCTATTTGGAAAATCTGAAGAGGAGAAAGGAGGATTAGGGAGGCCTTGTTAAACCCAGCAGTTCAGCATACCTGGCATTCATAGTTACTCAGTGCAGAACCTGAAAAGGTACTTAACAAGCCCTTAATTCTGAGGCTAAGTTTAAATATTCTTTTAAATTGGGTCCAGGATTACAGCTGACTGTGAAGAAGGGTTTCATGATTTGCTGACAGTCATGGGAAAATAAAGAAGCAATTTTGATTTGAGATGATGAATATTTAAACAAAAATTCACAGAATTAAGAACTAAAAAGAATCACTTGTGAAGAAATGTCTTGATTGGTCTGAAACAGAGTAGTGTTTTCAATTTGAGATTTCTGAATAATTTTTAAATACATTTTGAAAGTCATTTCAAATGGAAAAGTTGTTTTGCGCTTGAAGAGCAACATACATCACTATCAAAAATGTCAGAGTACAATGCTTTTACTTTTTCAGGTTGGTTTGTTTGTTTGTTCTACACACCTTCCCCTCTTCAGCCCAACAACAGCTGTTTCTAAGAATACACACTTTAGTAAAATTCATCCAAATTAGAAAAAGTATTTCTGTAACTCTGTATAGAATCTTTCTCACTTGATGTTTCAGACAAAAACTCTGTCCAGCTATGATCTGGATGTTGCAGGAAACATTAATAACAATTTACCTCTATAACCTACTGCCCTGCATAATCCTTCAAATGTCAGGGTATGTACTGGATTAGAGAGGTTATCCCCAGCAAATGGGTAACTCACGAGTGAGCAGAGCAGCAAGATAGGCTGCGTGTCGGTGTCAGCAGTACGATATCAGTCTGTGATGGCAGAGCAAGAAAATGTTTAAATGGAGCCATTTGTCATGTGCTAATGCAGGGATGAACACCGGAGCCTGGATAAAGCTGAAGGCTGAATTTCCAATATGTACAAGGGGTACACGTTCACTGACCGTGGGAGACTGAACATCACCTTGTGATGAGGTCAGCTAGAAGAAGCAATAGCTGAAATATCAAGAGTTCACAGAGGAAATCCTGACCCCATTGAACTGGCTGGGAACTTTGCCATATGATGTACTCCACTGCCTTCATCTTTGCTATGGGACCCAGGGTACTTCTGGGTTTGTGAATCTGAGCGTGCCTCCCAGCTGCATACCAAATAGGAATTTAGGCTGGGCACGTATTTAGTTTTCTTCTTTGCCTGTGTAAACTCCCCTGCCCCATGCATGGGCTGTTTCACACAGAAGCCCAGCTATGAGGGATGTCAAACCTCATCAGGTCCTGACAGGCCCTTGTCTGGGTGACCAGGAGATCAAAATGTTATGATATGCCATAGTAGAATATCATCTCCCCAGTGGGAAGGAGTGGATGCAACCAGAGGAACCGTGATTCCCTCCTTCCTGCCTATGGGCACAGGTGAACAACAAGGAAATCAACTCATGTTGATTATTTCACGTTGTGTGAATGCATTCAAAGTGTCCATATCTGAGGGACGAATTGTTTTAATCATGAAACTTTAAGCTGCTATTTGTAACAACTAGAGCTAGCTACGTCTGGTGCCTCTGAGCTCAGACCCTTCATGCAAGGGTTGGTGTCTTTACTTGCTGCAGAATAACATGATTTCCATACCCTCGCAGCAAAGGGCTGTGATGTCTCATGAGTCCCTCGAGCTCAGCTTGTGGGCACCTACAATTTATACTGAGCATGCAAAGGTCTTAAAACAATATGAGCAATAGAGAGGAAAACAAGTGGGGAAAATTGACTTCAGGTGTTTTATCTTACCAGAAGATGTTTGTTTTCAACATGTCATGGGAACGGGGTGATACAAGTTCCCTTCAGCTTTCACTAGTTGAACCTCTTATGACAATCTGCTTCTTAGCACGTTGCTTGTGAACCTTTTGCATTGTCACTGGAGCTGTTTCAATCTTAAGTCTCCAAACTGACCAAAGAAATTCTAGCAGCTTGACTGGAGCCCAGAAATAGGCTCTCCACAGTTGAGAACACAGGTTTTATCGCAAAGTGACCTGAGGGTCTTTATCAGTGGGTAGCTTATATTAACCAAGTATTTCAGGCGCTGCCTCTGTCTTCTAATTAAATCAAACCAACATAATCATACAATCAACATCATAAAACCAGGTCAGCATATACTACTCATAAATTATCACAAAGCATCTGTCGCATGCTTAATCTGCTTTTTAAAGTGGGGGGCTGCCTTTGCCTAAGCCTGCGTCTGAAGTTACTGCTTGAGCCCCCTGTTGTTTGACAGTGCATGACTGGAGAGCAAGATTACTTGTGCTTAATGTACAACATGCATTGTAGAAGCAGCTGATTCATTACCAAACTATATCTCTAGGCAGGTTGTTTAAAGCTTTTAACATTGGTCCTGAAAAGCTAGGATCCGTGCTAGCAGCCCTTCACATTGAATAATATTTATTCCTGAAATTGAGAGGGGGTAGAATTGATTGCTTGTTTTGAGATAGGGGAAAAAGGCTACTTTGAGGCGTGCAGAGTGTGTTAAAAGAAAAATTGAAGTTTTAAAGATAGGTCAGAGGTGGGATTAAGGAATTGCTCGCTCTTTGATCTGCAATAGTCATGTAGCATTTTAGGGCATGGAATTCTGTGTGTTACTGGATTCAGCGCATCTCCCTTCATCTCTCAAAGTAAATTGTACAATTTCCCTCTTCACTTTGGCTGCTGCAACCATGGTAAAGATGACAGGTGGGGAAAGAAATCATGCTTTATGTTGCATGCACTGTGAAGGGGAGGAAGATGTAGTAAAAAACATGTGTCTGTTGACCTCTTGCCTCTGTACCTGTAAGAGCTACCAAAACCTTCGAGGTAGACAGCTGCAGAATATACTGCACCAGTTCTTTCTCTTCTTATGTCAAGTGAGGGAACGGGATGACAAATAAAGCTTTCACTCCAGCCTCAAATTCTCCTGCTAACATGTGTGGCACCTGGAATGGCTGCAGAAAGGGGGTGATACCTGAGAAGGCCACTGTTGAAAAGAATACCCTTGGTAGCGCCTCTTGTTCTAAACAGTCTAGCCCAGACGGATCAGACAGACAGCTGAGTGTGTTGCATTTCATTTAAGGAGCCGCATGATATCTGCCTCAGGACTATTCTGGTTGGGCCTTCATCACAAGCATCTCACCAGCGCCACTAACAAATAGCCAAGAGAATATCAATTTGACCACACCGATTTGTCTCTTGCATGTCTCCATGAGTATAAATGGAGATTTGATTTTAATAAAGGCGTCTTCGTAGGATTCTTCTGTGGTATCCCGAACACTGTCTACCGAAAGAGGATCTGTCCTTTCTGGTAAATGGCAGTATCGCTATCACATCATATCCCCTTCATTGGCCAGGCCTGATTCCCTTGAGGACATACCTTACCATTGTGCAATGAAACAGGATCAAGCAAAATCTTGTCAGAGCTGGGAATTGCTGTGTTCACTGTAAGGCTTCTTGTACTCAAATAATATTCTGCTTTATCAGTGGGAAAAGCAGGCAACCAGCTTCCATAAGGGCTGTGACAATGGACCTGTCAGTCACCTCTAAATTTTAACTCTGCAAAAAGTAAATGGGTTTGTTCAAATCTTCTAGGGCCTTCTTTCACTGCAGTTGCATATATTTGCATAGTGATTCACAGATAAGTGCATGCCAATAGCCTCTTCTGTGAACAGATGTTGACAGAAGTATCAACAGAAGTATCAGAGTTACGTGAACAAGTATGTCTTTTTGCACGCACAGAGAAATGCATAATCTAGTAGTATGCTGGAAATTTCGTTAGTTCTGCCTTCCAATGTGTGTATCGAGTCACTGCATGCTAATCAGCCTTTGCAGAAGTATTGCTGCTTCTCAGTAATATCAAGCAAGAATTTAGAATAAGAAGGGGAGAACCAGAAGAGTTGTGCTGCAGTAATATTGGTAATAGAGACACTGTATGCATATTTTATGACATCTTATTAAAAAAAAAGCAACATTCAATTTAAAATGGTGTGTTTGTCAAACAGTGCAGTGATTGAATATGTTCTTAGTCATTATCATAACAATAATGTAGCAAATATTGAAATAATTACCTAGAACTTCAAACATTTGGTATGGGCTGTTTTAATAATAGGTTTGAAGGAATCCACTCTGCTATGTATCTCCTTTGCATGTTGGTGTTATCAAGATGAATCCTATAAACAGGAACATTTAGTAGAGAGCTGTTACAGACCAGGAAAAGAGAACAAGTTTTGAATCAAGTCTCAGCATCCTTTATGCAGCAAAAATACTTGTTAGCTAAAAAGTAGGGAAAATCTACTTTGCTGATGACAGAAGCAAGGAGGCTTTTATAAATGGCAATACATTTCCACTAATATATTTTTCAGATGAAAATGAAATTAGGCAGTATGTGGACTAAACTCAGAGCCAGGGAAGTGAAATCCATATAATTTTCTTTGGTTCTTTTCCTCCTCTGTTATTCTGAAGCAAGTCAATAGTGCTACTCCAGTGATAGATCAGTTTCTGTAACTAAATACAAAACCTGAGATGTACTCAGACCAAATAGATTTTCTTTTCAGGTTTCTATTGTGATTAACATGGACTCTATACACTTTTATTTTTATGTTCTCATTGCTGTTTTCTTTCAAATTATACATAACTAGCATTCTCTGAACTTTGTTTTTGTTTCATTGGAGTATGAGATACTGGAAATCTTGTTTCTCCTTTTCAATACTGTTTATCATGCTTTTGCTTTTGATTTGTGCCCAAGAAATCAAAATTTTCCATCACTAGAAACAGTCACGTAACATTTTCTTCTTCTTTTTAACATGGCAAATGATCTGAAACAGACCCTTACCCATCTGGAGGTCTCCTTTTATCGCAGACAGGGAGTGGATGGCTTGATGAAAGCATGCTAAAAAGGAAGAAGAAGGGCAAAGAGAAAAGGGAGGAAAAATAAGATATTCAATTCTTGAAGATTTGTACTTAAAAAGTCAGGTCTGGAAGTCCTGTCCTGAAGGTTAATTTAACTACTCCAAATGTATACTGAGAGTTACCAGCAAAGGCAAGCTTTTCCTAGTGGCTGTTAGGTATACTCTTCTTTTAATGCCAAAATGGGTTTCCGCATGACTCTCTCAATACTTGTCTTAAGTTTTGTCCCAGTTTGCCAACCTTGGTATTTTGGGGATAGGAAGGAAGGAGGTATACACAGTCACACGAAACTCTCAAGTTTAAAATCCTAGTATGTTTTTTTTCGCCGTTACTAAAAATGGTAGGGCCCATTTACAAATACGCTTGCTGCAGAGGGACAACAAATTTCCCTACATGTCATACATAGCTAAAGCCAAAAAGTAGAGTGAATTGCTACTTCGCTACAGTCATCCTATGGGTCTGCCTAAAGAGGGGGATCAGCTCACATGAAGGAAAATGCTGCCTACATTCACATAGATAACGCTGTATCCGCGAGAGCCTGTATCTGAAAGGGCATGTGAATTCCCTTGTGTTTCTACTAGCTTAGGTATTCTTTTGTGTTTCCTATTTACAGGCACAAGAATAGGGCTAAAGGTCTTCCTCTGGTCCTTCATTATGGGCATTTTTTATGATATAGGTCCCTTCTGTTTTCTCCAAATCTTACTAGAAGCCACACTTCATACAATCAGCCTAACTGTTTCACAGTGTCCCTTTCCATTTCAGAAAATTTCAGCAGGAGTAATTTCTGTCACTTTTTATGCAAAAATTTCTCACAGGTTGAAATTTTTATCTTAGTGACTTTGACCACTTTCAGAGATGCAAGCTTCCCTTGACGCTGCTGTTGAAATATAACTACTAACATTAGATTCCAGCCCATGCTCTTTTACTTAGTTACTTGGTGTTTCAGTCTCCTTCCTGTATCTGAATATAATAAAATTGAAATTAGCCACAGAGATTTTGCTAAATCTTCCTTTCAACATGATGGTTCATATTAGTGAGGCTACCTTACCACCATTTAGTGCAACACATGAATAAACCTTGAGTACCTTGATTTTCTTTAGTTCTCTCTGTGGATTTCCCCCTCAGTAAGATGCTGACACGCTTTGGTACTGTTTACACGCTTGCAGCTGGGGCAGTCACAAAAAAATGCAAATTTGAGATTTTGTAATTATATAGGTGCTACCTCGTTATTTCCCAGGAATGCTATACGGTGGCATGGGCTTAAAGCAGAATCCCAAAAATTAAATGAGTGACCATCTCTGCTGCTGCCATTGGATTACTCAACCAGAGTGATTCTCTTCTATAATATAACATTTGTGCTACCAGGCTTTATAGGACTGACTATCATACATGTCACCAAGCACAGTGATGGATGGGTAGATATGCTAGGTCAATTAATAAAATCATAGACCAGTGCTCGGCAAAACATATTTGGACTGATAATGAAAGCTTTTATATCTCTAAGTTTACAGAATTTGCAATACCTTCCTTTGCCAGGGCTCTCATAAGCATTCTGTATTTTAGTATATTCAAAATGCTGCAGCCTGTGTCCTTACAGGAATTCAACTGGCTTTACTTACTCTGTTTCATTTACATGTACCAAGTGCCAATTTATTTTGTTTAATCGCTTTTCCAGTCCTTACTGTAGAGATTTCGCTAGTAGAATTGTACCTAGAGATAGAGGGCTATTTCTCTGATCCATCCACATATTTGATGAAGTGAGTTGCATTAAGAGATGGCAGAATAAGTGCCTCAGTCTCCATAATATAATAAATAGCTACAAGGAAAATAAGACAGTCTATAGAGGAAAACCCGCCTGAAGGAGAGCTTGGGCCTTCTGCCATAAACATAGTCCTGACTTTATCAAGAATTTCTGGGAAGCACAAGGATAATAACTTACTTGTGGATTTCTCATTTCTGTTTCTTTCTGGTTGCCTTCTTTAGCAATTATGTCCTGCTAAGTATATAATTTACCATTTGTAAATGGTAAAGTATAGACCAGAAGTCATCTAAGACTTTTTGAAGATGCTCAAATATGAAATGGATACTTTGGAGTACAGTGAGTCTGAGCTGGCTGATGTCAAGAAGTGATATTTAATAGATTTTACTAAAAATAAGTGTGTGTGTAGCTATTAGTATTTTTAACTCATAAAAATGCAAGTTTTTCAAAAGTTTAGTCTCTGGAACTGTTTCACTGATGAACCTCCTTTCCTTTATAATAAAAATAAAAATCACTTTTTGGCAGGGTACTCTATAACCAATTCACAAGTCTATTTAAAGTCTGCTTCCCAAAGTTTTATTTTTGTACCCTATTTTTCAGCAGCTAATGAGCAGTGGAAAGTATCAGTTGCTGAAGCATGGGATTTGAGCAGCACTGGACTCGCTGAGCACTGATTACTACACCAGAAGTTAGTTGGTAAAGCTCTGAGATGCAGCTGAAACTTGTTTCTGAGCTTTGTTAGGATCACTTCCATGTGTTAGCCTACAAATCAAATGTGGTATCATTATGATCTCTTCAGCTGTGTTTTTAAAAAAAAAAAAAAAAATCCTCAGACCTTTACCATGTGCTTAAAGACAGTGAGAAATTAACAAGCTGAATAAAACTCTAATCTTTTATGCTCTATTTATTCTCCTTTTTTTTTTTTTTTGACTGACTAACCTGATAGCCTTCTATGATGGCATGACTGGATGGATAGATGAGGGGAGGGCAGTGGATGTGGTCTACCTTGGCTTCAGCAAGGCGTTCGACACGGTCTCCCACAGCATCCTCATAGGGAAGCTTAGGAAGAGTGGGTTAGATGGACAGTAGGGTGGATAGAAAACTGGTTGAAAGACAGAGCTCAGAGGGTCGTGATTGGGGGCACAGAGTCCAGTTGGAGATCAGTGACAAGTGGTGTTCCCCAGGGGTCAGTACTGGGCCCAGTCCTCTTCAATATATTCATCAA
>VYZM01004900.1:296906-323752 GCA_013398915.1 Dromas ardeola
CTTTCCACTGTGATTGCCTGACATCTCCAGCCCTTCTATCTTTTCCCTTTGGAATCAGCTGCTCAGTTTCGGAGTCACCATTGCCCTAGTCCAGCTTCAGTTGGTGAATGTGACTTACAGCAAAAAAATCAAAGCGGTAGTGATAGAAGTCCTCAGAGACACAAGATGGTGAGAAGTCCGGGACTAGATGACAGGAATTTATTTATTACAGGAATACATACGAGTTGTAGGAGTAAAGAAGTTGTGGATGTGAAAATGAAAGGACGTCTTATTGTAATAGTAATGACAAATGGGCTTTTTTTTTTTTAACCAATAACGACAATATCTGGCTCTGTCACAATTCTCCAGATAATTGGGAAATCCAATGGATTATTAAATAAATTAACTAAACAGCATCCTTTTATGAGGTGACAAAACTTAGCAAAAAAAACCTTTGCAGAAGACAGACAGGGCTTGAAAAGCAGAGTGCTTGACAAATACTTTATTTTGAGCATCTCAAATGCATTCTTGATTAAGAAGAAAATGGTCAACTGTGTTCTTCAAAGGTTGTCACATTTCAGAATATCATGGTGGCCTTCTAGTCACCTACAGAGGACTATAATTCTCCCGTCAGCAAAGTAACTGAATACATTATTTCTGTGTAAGACATTCTAGTTTCCCCATCTTGCTCAATTATTTATGATATGCACCAGCAGAAAAGGGGGGAAAAAAGTTCAATTTGAAGCAGAGAAATTGGGAGATTTTAAGAAAAGAAATTATAACCCTCAGGGTATTGTAACACTAGAAAGGCCTACCAGGGAGGCTGTGCTGTCTTTCAAGGGACGTTTTAGAGTGCAGGTTAGAGAAATGTCAGTGAAGAATGAGCTTGGTGAGGTTAATTTTGCCTCGGTGCACAGGGATTAGATAATTTCTCGAAGTCCCCTTCTGTCTGGTATTTCTGTGAATCTGTGCTTTTGTTGTTGTTTGCTGTCCTGTTATTGATCTATCCCACTATGCTCTTTGTCATTTAGACTGCAACTCTGTATGAAGTACTGCCTTCAAAGACTTTTTCCTTCTCCAATAACCCTTTTCCTGGAGAGCACACTGCATCTCTCTTATTAAATACATACTATTTGCGTGTTCCACTCCTCACCTCCTCAGGCTTTTACAATTGTTCCCAGCAAATCACGTTTTTTTCATAGGCTCCAGGCATTGAGAGGAAAATTACAGTCTAGTAGTGAAAGTTCACATAACTAAAAAATGTTAATGTTTCCCAAAGCGTACTGTTCATACTGGGTCAAACAGTGGGCTTGCAGAAGATGGGTGTAAAACACAGATGGATTTCAGTAGTGCTAGCACTTGGCTAAAGGAGCCTGTCGTATACAATAGAGAGCTGCTATAGATACTGTCCAACTAGTCCCTTTGGTTAGGGACACTTTAATTTAGTCGTACACCATATCCCATTTTCAAGCTAAACCAAGTACAGCGCATTCACCCCTATTTCTACAGCCAGACAACTCATTCGCGTTTGTTATGAGACCCACTGAAGCCTCCCTGTGAGCCGTGGGTGTTGAGCCACCACAGGAACAAACGAAGAGCCTCTTTGGGCTTGAAGTGGGAAAAGGAGGTTTCTCACAGAGAGTTCATTTCTGCAAGCAGAGGAAAGCAAGGCAGGATTACTCTGAAGTAACCTCTGGGGTAATTTGGTCTTGTTGGCTGCTGACTACATACAGAGCCCAGAGAGAATAGCTTCCCAGCTGAAGAACCTCCTCAGGTGTGAGAACCTAAAGCAGGAGGAGGGGTGGTGGCCCAGTTCAAGCTCCAGTTGTCCCCCTGGTCCAGCCCTGATGAGAAATCTGTTGTTGGATGATTTTGTGGGAAATTGTTCACAGAACTCTGTGACAAAGTGTGTTTCTTTGTCTCCCCCTTCCTCTAGACTCTGTCCTGCTCCTTTTTGGCACATTGTTATTTCCATCTACCAACCACTTGTAGTTCCAGATCGACAGTATTTCGGGGACAGACCTTGCAAAGGCACAGGCAGTTCCTCTTAACTTTAGTTTTCTATGTGGTTCCTTTGCTGGAAAGGTACCTGGTTAGACCTTCATCTCATTAAACCATGTTAGAAGGCTATAGGTATTTGCCAATGGTCTATGCCTGTAGAAGACTAGCACAAGGAAGGTGCAAGAAAAATGATTTAGAGGAAGCAGCTGGCACTGTCTGGCTTCAGTCACCATTGTGATGGCACTGTGCCCACTTACCTCCACTGCAGAAGCTGAGTTTCCTTTGTACACCCCAAAAGAAATACTGTAAAAAAACCATTCTCCTAAGTTAGTTGGTACTTCTCTCTTTCTTGCCCATGCTGGGCATCTCTAAGAGGCACAAAATTCTGCATAACTTCTCATGTTTTCTCTAAGCCTGCTATAAAGCTACACAGACTGGTTTGTAGGCAATACCTGTCTTTGCTGGCTGGTGACTGTCACAAGACCTCTTGTTTGCAGAGCCCCATACTCTAATAAAGAATATAAGAACTCAAGCAACGGCAGAGCTACTCTGTCTCTTGAGTTTAATGAACTGGACCCCTTTCACACTTGAACTCTCTACTGGAAATACCTGAGAGACATTCTGATAACCTGGGAGTTTCTGTTGTTGTTATAACAATGACAAAGGTGTTCTATTATCACACAGTAGTTCTCTTCTTGCTCTTCTCATCTGTTTATACATATATAAAAAAACATATATGTGGATTTATATGTTTACATACCATAAAAATACCTTTATGTATTTCTTTAAATCTGGCCTAATGAGACTGAGATGCTTTTTGTGCATGTCTGACCACTTCAAAGGGGGTTAACAGAAAGAAGTTATTTCCTAGTATGCTTGTGTTTAATAATGCTTTTTACTGTATGGTACTCAGCTCTGAAACAGGTATCGATAAAAGATGTGAGGAATAGAGAACAGCAAAGCAGATGATCTGGACAGCCAAATAATAACTGTGTTTTCTCTGTTACAGGAGATTCATAACACAGACCTTTAAGCAATGAATACTCTATATATCTCCCTTCTGAAAAGGAGATAAAAAATCCATATTACTTTTATCTTTTCATTATTTTAATTTTAATATTTTAAGCCCCGAGTTCAAGCTGACTTTAAGTAACTTCTAAAGGTATAAGGGGCTAGACAGAAGAAGGATTTCCGGAGACCGCTTCACAGCTTTTAAAGTTCTTTCTGTGACAGGCACCACTGATTGCTGCCTGCAAAGATATTAAATACTGTCACTTCTTCTGGTTTGATCATAAGTGTCTAATTTCTCCTCTCCCCCCTTCTTTTCTGAAGACATTGTTAGTATTAATACCGGGCATTCCAAGACTACAAATGTGACCATTCAGACAAGATATTTTTGGCTTTTGCTAACTTCCTCAACTGCGTTTTTCAAAAATCAATATTTTTTAATTGGTCACTTGAGCTTTTTTCAGTGACGTTGAACCTCTGATGCATGTCATTTCAGAAGCATTTTCCAAACATTGTAGGCGTCATGGAGCAATTTTAGCATAAAAAGAAGAGTATAACTAGAGATGGCGGGGGAGCAAATTACATTTTGTATATATAGCATTAAATGCTTCCATTAGTTGCCATAGGGATGGGCAGAAGTTGGTCTGAAATGACAGCTTTTCTGATGCTTGATGTGTTTAAAAAGAAAACATTGTAGGGAGGGCTTTTTATTGTTGTTATTACCCTGGGAGTCTTTTATAGGGGAGGGGGAAATATTAAAGTCGTATTTCTCACAAAAAAAAATGCAGTGAGACTACATTAAGAGACCAAGCATCACCTTCACCTCTCTGCAGAGACACTGACCTCTACAAAACACGCATCTTTGTAGCTTCAGGGCTGTAATTCCAGAGCTGCTCTGAGCTTCACATTTTCTTCTGTTGTGCAACACGGGAGCTATCACCACAAACCCTCCTCCTGAGCAGTATCTGTAACTCTGCTGCAGTGGTAACCCAAGGAAAACCATGTCCTTTAATTACTGCTGTGCACACCCCAGTTACAACAGAACTGGTGAGACCCGGTCGTCAGACCGGGCTTTTCTGTTTGTTTGCTTTAACATTGACTTGGCTTGAGTATTGGAAATCAACAGAAAGCAAGCCCCGGATTTATAGTTACGCTACGAGCTCCCATGCAATCACGTCAAAAAGCTAAGAGGTGCGAGTCGCGTATCTCAGCATGTGATCTAAGCCTACAGCTATCTGATATTAAAACTATCATTCACGCCAAGCGTGACCAGGAGTAGGATGCCAGCTGTGCAGTTTGCTGGAATACAGGTCCCTGGAAATTTTATTTGGATGGTATGTGTGCCACACAAGGGACACTTGCTGGTTTTGCTAACTAAAATATGTAAATGGATTAGAAATGACTACTACACAATATGTAAATGCGAGTTAATCAGGAGGCTTAATGTTATAACTTTCAGTGTTTCTAAAGGTAGTCCATAAGAGAAGGATCTGCCCCATAAGGAATGAAACTGAGGCACTGTATTTACTGAGTCTAACCTAAATTCACTGGACTTTCCACTGATTTTTAGTAAGTTTTTAAACAAGTACGTGTGAAATGAAATTTTATTTTAAAAACCTAACTTCTAGGTTGCACCACAAGTACCTTTTTTCTTCATTCTCCTGAAGACAATGTTTTATTAAAATTACTTATCAGCCTGGGGGGCAGAGAGCAAACATTGAACGTTATTTTGAGAAGACCACCCATAGACTGTGAAATGTCGTTTGTCAGGGCAATTATTTGCAGTCTGCCTGTACATGCTGTTCCGGCAGTTCATGGGGATACACCTCACTAATGTGATTGTAGTGTCTCTAATAATTAGTGAAACTTGGGCAACAGAATAAATGTATTATTTTTCTTCTTAATGGGGTTGACTGAAAATAAGTGCAACCCACATGAATACCTGTCCTAGGCTGATGATGTTTTTTTAGAAACCATATCCAGTCTGGTGTTGTTAAAAGATCTGATCTTATGTGAAGCTGAAGAAACTGGAGGACAGGATCTGCATTAGCTGCTCCACGGTGGGATGCAAATTTGGTGTTAGCCCTACAAATTCTTACTGAAGGTGCAAAGAGGTGTTGCTCAAAGGCAAGCACAAATTCTTTGAAATAACGAGCATTATGAAGAGTTTGAAGTACTCTCCTGAGCCTGCAGTGTATGGTGAAAAAGGAGAAGGACGTGGGCAGAAAGCAGGCATGTCTGAGGAGACATGAGAACTAGCGTAGCCCCCATCATGCTAATGGAACACGAAGCTGCAATATGTATTCCTCTTTTAGGCCACACTTTTGCTACCAGGCAAACTAACTTGACAGCTCTACAGTCTCACTATTATTAAGACAGAATTAGGTTCTTCTGGCTTGTTATCTTCCTCGTCATTTTTGACATTGCATAGACCTGCATTATGCAGGATCAAATCCTTCAATAAAGTATGGAAAGCACAGCAATATGTACTTGCATATGCTTACATATTTGAAATGCATAAAAATATCCAACTCATGCCCATAAGAAAAAACTGTGTCCAAAATAAGTTAAAGGTAAAAGCAAACTTTGGAATAACTCCAGTAGCAAGGTACAGAAATGTGTGTCCAGGAATACTTGAGGAATGGGGTGATTTTTGTCAATTACATTCACCTGTTTCATCACAAGTCCTATAAATATTCCCACTGCAAACGATGCGGCTCCTCAGCAGCCCCAGAGCCGCACAGGGTAGGAAACATAAGACAGGTGGATGTTTTTTTCTGAAGCTCTCGTTGTTGATCCCTCTTCTAGGGAAGACAATCATAAAAAACACAGGCCAAACACTTTTGAAAACTGTATTAGAATTTGATGCAGTTTTTCAAGGATAGCACAGTGTAGAAACAGGAAAGGAGATTGATTTTTATGTAAATTATTCAGAGACTGGCATTCATATGCATTATTTATCTACGTATGCATGGTGCCCTATGAATATTAAATCTCATCATCTTACTTGAGGACTACACCTTGTAAATTCATTAATACTCCATAATTATGTCTTTCACTTACATAAAGTCAGCTGGCAAGAAGTCATTTGATTTTGTTCTAACCAGATTGCAATTCCTAGATTTTTATCAAATGCAATCACATTACTGTATTTATATACAGCTGCTCAGTTATTTCAGAATTGTTTATCCCATTTAAACCAGCAACCAACTGAAACCAGATTTAGGAATGATCCACTATCAGTGCAACATCTCAAAGGCCATCGGGAGACTGTAAGCATACATTTGTTTCCAGTTTCCCTCTGCTGGTTGTCCCTTTCTTTCAGTGAAGATTAAGACTGAGATCATTGGTACCTGTGCTAGTGCAAATTAAAGGCATTCCCTATTACATCTTTAGCCAGTCGCACTGTCCTTTGCATGGGGATAGCTCAAGCACTGGTGACTGCTCAGTCCCAGGAAGGCACAGAAGATGGATGATTTTGTTGTCTGTCATTGTTTCCAGCTTCCCCTTTGAATCCTTTCAAAGTTCCTTTGCCAGAACTCTTTGAGTAGGCAAAGTGAGTAGGAAGCTGAAAGGGATGCCTCCATCTCCACGACTGCTGGGTGCTGGTGTGGCAATGAAGGAAGGCTTACCCAAAAGATCTCTTTTACTAGATTCATCCACTTCCCCTGCCATACATAGCTCTGTGTTTCTCTACTTTCGTCAGGTCACCTATGGTAATGAATTAGGGAAAGTTCCTCTTCTTCCTTTCCTGTGTAGTTTGTTATTGAAAAAAAAAAAATTGAAGAGGATGACGAAGGTCTATTAATGCAGAAGAATTTCTGCCTGTATAAGGATGGAAGAATTAGGCTTTAACATACGTCCTCGCCCAAAATCTCTCTTCTCTAATATGTTTATCATATAATTATGACTTCAACCTCTCCTCCCTCAAATGAAGGCGTATCAAACTGCCATACATCATCTTAGAATAGACTTTTTCTATGCAGGATAGCTAACCTTTGTTCTCCATGACAGCACTTCTAAGATTTTCTCAGCTAGCAACTTCTTGAACTTCTTGCTCACGACATGATGCTGGAGCTGCCTCTTTTCAAGCTCATCTCTTCTGCGTTGGAATCCGTGCAGTTCATGCTTCAGAGCTAAATGACAAGAATGTGACCCTGATGCTATGAAAGCCCAAACCAAGCCTTTCACTGATTTCAAGAGCCAGAGCTATCTTTATGCTCTCTTCAGTGTTTCTGGATATTGATAATTTTTATGGCAGAAGCATTAAAAATAAATACCTCTACACTGGGAGTGCCTCTTCTTCTGGACAACTCTCTTAAAATTCCTAAGTGGTTTCAGCCTGAGGACCCCAAGATGGAGTTGTACAAAATTTGTAGAAACTTCTGAAAGCATCAATGTTAGCCTCTATAACTGTGAAGCATTTGTAACCCTCATTTGAATATTTTTATGTTTTATTGTATGTTGTGTGCATCATAATATTTGTCTTGCGTTACAAATAAGAAATAGAGAACATATTTGTGTCTTAATTTTGCTAGCAATCCTCTCTTTTTAATATATCTAAGCACAAGACTGATAATTAAAATTGAAAAAAACCCCATTCTTCATAGCTTAGGGGCTTAAACTTTTATATTCTTCCTTTATTCTGAATGTATCCCTCAGGAAACAACTCTCTGTAATAATCACCTTGCCTACACTTCTTCAGTCACACATTACATTCTCTCTCCCACTTTCTTTCAGGTTAATATTAGTGTTTGTCAGCAGCAGACTTTTTTTTCCAAGGCTCTGAGTCATTACAGTAACAGTTATGTTCTCAATAGAGAGTTCAGGGTAGGAAAAAAACCCAGCCCTATGCCTACATGTATCTGACTGTTAAGAGAACCAGAAGGCTACTCACTCCTTTTAAATGCCAAGTGTTCAATTACTTTCCTCTTGAGGGTTTTTTTTTGTTTGGTTTTCTCTTTTTAATTTGGGAAAAAGTCAAATGTGATGCAGTAGGTTACTTAAGCTCATGATGAGGAACGCTGGCTTCACATTTTTTCCAAAGCGTGACAGGTTTTTTCCAAGTATTTCTTTAGCAGAGTTCAGTTGGTTGGTTTTATGGTCTATCTCACAAAGAGTTCGGTCTCAGTCTAGTCCTCCGTGGCTATCTACAAAACCATTGCCCTCATTATCCTGAACAGGGATCTGTGCTGATAAGACGTCCAGTCAATAGCAGAGGTTTTGCAAGTTTGGCTTCAGGGCTTGATAGAGCAGAGGGAAGTGTTCAGAGAGCTGGAGAGTACAGTTTCTGGTTCTGGCTACTGCTGTCCTTCCCTGTCCTGCTCCCTGAGGTGCTCTGCTGTTCTTTGGGAACCAAGTCAGAGAACACACCTCAACACACAGTGCCTTAGCTCAAGAGCTGCGCAAAACTTTCAGAGTGAGCCTCAAGGACATGTGAAGCCTGATCTGGGGATCATACTTCACAGAAAACAGATCTGTTTAACCTGAACATTTTTCTAGACATGTAGACTTTTCAACTGAAGTGGAGGTAATGGATTTCCCTTTCTGAGGGTAGAGCTCTCTCTGGACTGTGGGTCAAATCTGAGCACACACTACCATCCTAAAGACTTTGTAATCAGGCAGGGAAGGATTTCCCTCATGGTGATGAATGCCACAGAAGCATATAAATATAAAGGCACTGTTATCTTTCTTGTTGCTAAGTACCCCCTAGTCAGAGAGAGCTCTTAGCTGCTGTCAGAACTGCTGCACTATAATTTAAAGTGAACTGTAAATCCCTGAGATGGATGAAAGTATCAAGATGGATGATCTTGCAATGGTCAGTAGAGAGGCTGCTGGTGATTTCAGTGACTACACTTCCCTGTCAGGGGTGGAAGATGACAGTGCAGATTGAACGGATGATGGCAAAGAGGATCAGAAGGACACGCCAAAGGCTAAAGGACAGGTGCTATAAAACATTCTCCAGCATGCAAGGTTGTATTTTTTTCAGCCTCCTTCTGACTGGGAGATCCAGCACCCCTACAATAAAAAGTATTCCATATTGCTTGCAAGCAAGCAGGATATGATCCTTGTAGAGAGTGAAGGATAGTGTTCTCCTGCCTTCCATTTTTCCTTCTGTGTCTCTGTGTCGCCAGCCCTTCTTCTTTTTTTCTGGTTTTCTGTTGAAGAAAGTCAGCTGAGCTAAACAGGTAACGCCCCCAGTCCATAAGTTAATGATCCGATAACTATCAGAGGACAGCTTGGAAGGACCTGTCGTTCAGTAGTCATCATGGCAAATACAAACTCTCCAAAATGCAAAGAGGAAGGTGCTAGCAACTCTCCAAAATGCAGAGGCGGCAGCTTGCAGTGTTCTTGCTGTTTGTTTTAATTTGTGTTTAGGAATGAAAATGTTTGTCACACCTCTGAAAACAGGAACACAGTTTGCACAAGCCAAATCCACCACTAAGGTGGCACTGTGAGACGCCTACTCAATCCAACCATATTTAGTGGGGTGCCAGAGTAGGAACAGCCGTACCAGATTCTACCTGGAGTTCATATAGCTCAACCTTATCTTTAATACTGTCTGGATGCTTTGAAGAAGCATGTAAGAAATCTTAAGAGTGGAAACCCATGGAGTAATCTGCTCACGGGGATTCTTACTTTCTAACCTGCATCAAAAAAAACCCGTATTCTGAACTTTATTTACCTTCTCGGGTTTCTTCTTAAAAGCCAGAAAAATCCTATGCTACTTGATATCAGAGTTTTCTGATACTGAAATGAAAATCTAACCTTTCAGAACCCACAGTTTTGAGCACCAGTAACGTTTGGTGGCAATGGATTTCAGAGGGCATTTATACCTGATCTTTGGAGCAGAATATCTGCAAATACGTGAAGACTAAGCCTGATTGCTTCCTGACACTTCTCTTGGTCAGAACTTCTGAGTCTAAATTTATCAAGGGATCACTTTATCACTGCTGCCTTCAATTTCTGATCCACTTCCAAAATCAGACTTTGGGGAACTACACTAAGACCTGCTGGAAGAAGCAGGGTCCTGGCCCTCTTCTGAGGGATGCCCGTGCAACTTAACAGCGTGACCCTTGTTAGTCCCTAGTGACTGGCTTCATCAGGATTCCAAACCATGTGCAGCTCCAATAATGCTAAACTAGATGAAGTTGAAGCCACCGAGAGATAACTGTGCTATATTTCTGTTTATTAACCATACAAGCCCACTTTCAAACTCGGTAAAGGCACATTATAATTGAAAAGATCTCGGTAGAAACGTATTCTGCTTTCACGGTCTATGGATATGCATGTTTAAGCTATCATGCCATGACACTGTGCTATTTGATTTATGTTTTTACTGATGCTTTGACTGAGTAGTTTGTTGCAATGTACCGCTAAATGGAGGAAAAATCAGAAACTGCATCCGACAACCACTCTGTATTTCATTCTAGAAAATAGCTGGCAATTATAATTACTCACCATGTTTCTGGCTCAGAATAAAAGTGGCATTGCACAAAAACCACACTGAACATTCATCGTGATTAGAAAATGCTCCATACCTTGGAGTGCAGTGGAGACATAAGAATAATTTTAAATGCAAATTAAATTGTGGGGGTAGCAAAGAGAACAGATAAAAGACAGTAAAACAAAGCCTTTCACTTTTCTCAAATTAGCAGGCTAATGTAGTATAAAAAAAAGGCAGTTCTACTCAGATCTGTGCTAAAAGCTTTCATTTCATCATAATATAAAACAGCAGATCCGTCACCTTTCTCTGTTCAGTACTCTTGATTTCGAGGTTGAAGTGAAAATTAGAAGCTGTTCATTCTGGCTCACAGACTGGGTTGCATTTGCTTAGTCTTATTCCATGACAGTAGGATGGAAAGAGGTCAGTAACACTGGTAAGTACTTATCTCCTGCATCTGATTTTCTTTATTTATTTTTAAAAGCTTTTGGCTTTTTATCAATGTGTATTTCCTGAAAAAAGCTACATCATGTATTTTGTAAAAGGCTGTATCTTAAGCAGAAACGCAATGATTCCTCGAGAATGCTTGTATCAGATGTTAGAGCTCCTTCAAGAATGAATGAATTACTTAAAGTAGGAATTCTGTAGTAGGAAAGGTTTCTGGATAATCTATATATTTCATAGCATTACTGGAACATTTTGTGTTTTGCTTTTTCTGTCAGCCTTGTCCAACAAGCAGTACCAGATAAGAAATTAATCTCTTCAAGATGTTATTTGCATTATACTTATAGCAAAACATTTAACAATCTCATTACCCTTGTGGTAAATGATGGAGAAAGCAGGTATTTTACTTACTGAAAGCAAATTATTAGACAAAACGTAATGTTACGGTTAATCATTATGAAACACTTAAAAATATCTCAGAATATGAGACGCAACAAGGAAGATCTGAGTGAAAAACAAATTCTTAAGGAAACTTGATGAAGATATTTTTTTTTTTTCCCTTGGGAAAGTTTTTATCAAATCAAAACCAGGGGCTTAATTTTTCAGTTTGAAGGGTGAGGGGGAGTGGGGGAGATGATCGTAGTGCCACCTCCTGTTGCTAAGTAACAACATCTCCTGGCCATTTTTATCTGATAAAGGAAGTCCAGTTGACGTTATGCATTATTCATCACAGTTCCAATCAAACAATAAAAAATGTTTGCTTACACTGGGGACATTTAGTAAGATCAAAGAACCCTCCTTGAAACTACTGGAGCTTACACCACTGCCTGGCACCTCTTGATACTCTGCAGTAAGTATCGTTTCTGGTTTGGGAGTGCTCCAGTGAAGTGAATTGCTGAGGAATTTTAAAAGTTTTCTCATCGGGATAGGCTTCTGAATTTTAGAAAGGACTGCATGTTGATCGATGAAAACCGAATCGAAGGAAAAAGGGAAAGCTTTGGAACACTGGTTTCCTGATTTTTGCCAACGTAATTAAAGGAATTGCTTGAAGCAAGGGTCAGACTCCTTGCCCCAAACCTTTCTGTTAGGTTTGCATGGAAAAGGACTAGAGGTATTTTTGTCTGTCTGTCTTAAAATAAATGTTGTGCAGAGCTGTTTGTATGCTTATGATTATATGCCGTAGCTAACTGAGGTGTGGAGGAGAGAACTGGATTGTCTGTTTTCTGCAAATCCTGTTTTTTAATGTGAGTTATTCAGAGTAGAAGAAAATGCAGAGGGTAGCAAGAAGGCTGGAGAAGGGTCACGATAATGTGCATAATCCCAGGAACTCTGCCCAGCAGGGGCAAACCTGATTTGACGTACATCTTAGATGGTTGTAACATAGGATCTAGACAGATCTGAGATTCGGAAGAATGACAAAAATATAAACCTTAGCTAAGAAGCAGTGCTAGGAATAGCCTACCATTTCTTAATGATTGCTCTTATCACACCTTTTAAAACTGATGGTGGGGTGTTCTGTTGCTACTGCTGGTCAGTAAGAGGGGAGAGGGAAGGCAAGGTTTGCCTCTGGTCATTTGGGTGGAATGAAATATCCAGAATATTGTGTCTTCCTTTCGAGTGCAGGGTTTTGGTGTAAACGGCACGAATGCTATCTTTAATGTAGTCTGTTACAATAGTGCCTACTCGGAGGTGCTGGCTGTGGATCTGGCTAAAGGGGGTCCCTGCCCCAAGCCTTTCAGATCTTCTTATTAACAGCAAATATAACAGGCAGGTGAATCTAAGTATGTATTGTAAGAAATGGAGACTGTGGCTAAAATAAAGGTGACTGTACTGTAAAGATGCGAGGGATATTGCTAATACTGCAGTAGGACTTTTCTTTTATGTCTTTAGATAAGGATTTAAACCAAACATCCTAAAATAGAAAAGGATACTTATGAAGTTCTATGAATAGTGATTTGAAAATGCTTTGACCCTAATATGCCAAATGAAGTACTTCAGTGACTGCCTACACAATTCTTTCCACAAAGAAACTCACCAGCTTTTTTCTGTCTGACATCTCTGTAATCTTTCCCAGGAATCTGACTGATCATCCATACCGGAGTACCATAGGCAAACATAAAGTTCCTTCAAAATGGACTACTTTCTGGATGTCGAGTCTGCTCACAGACTGTTTTACAGTCAAGGAGCTCAAGGTAAGAAACTCTGGTACTGACTCAGAAAATGACTGGTTTAACTGTACAGTAAAGATGTATAGGGCCAGCCAAGGGCCATCCCTTGTGACTGACCTGCTGAAGTGTACAGAGGCCACAGGCAAAGGCCTTCAAAATGCATGGGGTGTAAAAGGGATTACAAGAAGAGTAATGGTAGGGTTGGTCTGCTCTCTCAGAGGATAAGGAAAAGCTATGAGAGCTGTTGGGTGCACAGCGGGAACAAAAGGCACTGCCAAGATCCAGCCCCTGGTGTTGCAGAACTCAAATGGACAAGTCAGAGGGGACAGCAGTGGTCCGCTGCCTGCTGTGTAAGCCTGTGGTGTCCTTCCCCCTCCTCCTTGCTTATTGATGCTGTCAGGATGATAATGTGGCGTTATTCAGTGCTGCAGGAATAACTGGTTTGGGAAAGCCCTGAGGCAGTCCAGCACGCTGTATGCAAACAGCTGGCTCTCACTGGTCTGCATCCTTCCCTGTGAAATGCTGGTCCCCACCGAGCAGCAGCAGTGAGAGAGAGGGAAAGAGTAATCAAGCTGCTTTGCTTTAATGTAGTTGAGACTTGTTCACGACATAGATGATATTTTTGGTAAAGTCAGTTCACATTTTTCTCACCAGCTCTATTTTTGGAGAAAACTTGCAATTTCAGAGAGAAGGGGTTTTTTGTTCCTTAAACTTTAAACACCATATTAAATTGAAGAAAACTGTAAGAACCAAGTAGCTCTATCAGCCTTTTTTGTTTTTACATACTGCCTGTTTTCTGAAAACACGATCCAGCATTTTTCCGCCAATAATTTCATCAGTTGCTAACGAAATTCAAAGTCCGGCCAACAGAGTTCTGCCTTCCCTCTGGAGGTCATTCTCCCAGAGCAAGACCTAATCCAACCGGGGGATGCCACCGTCCCAGGATACACGGGTGTCAGTACCACCTTTAACCTCCGGCTCAGCTGAGGTGCTGCTGCCTAACACATGCTGCATTGCCCAGCTGCTGCCCCAGTTGTTGTGATACATTTTCACCTGTACAAGTCACAGAAAACCTTTCCTGTCACAACACGGTCTTCTGCATTGAACAACAGAAGCAAATGCTAAGCGCCTCAAAATCAGGGAAAAAATTGGCTGAGGGGAATGACTGATCTGGCTGGCTTTTTCTCCATCTCTAAAATGCAATGGACACCTGAGAATTGCTACAGAAGTAATATTAAAATAAGTTCTTCAATATCCCTATGAGAATAAACCCCTTTCTATTACATAGAAACTGAAATTCAGGAACCTACAACTTACTGCTTTACAAGCTATAGCAATTTATCAACAGCATCCTTGTGCACTGCAAGGTACAGAGGGGACTACGGAAGAAGAAATATGTATTCATGCAATGAAAGTCTATTACAGTAATGTGCACAAGGTGACTAATAAGAGTTGCACAGGCAATCTTCACTGTAAGTATTTCCAAGGCGGCAAGGGAAAAAAGCATTATCTTACCCACTCTTGGAGAAATTATATTGTTAGCACATAGAGAAATGCTTGTACTGATCTGTTAGATGCATGACTGAAATTTTAACCTTAGCACCTAGTTGATTCTTTGTTTCAATGCAATTATTTTGCTTTCTTAAATGCAAAATGAGGAAAAAAATCCGTCATGCAGAACTGTATTCCTTGACACAGAAGTCATCAGCAGGGGCGTGACTGTCATAAGGGCTTCTATCCTTTGGCCAAAACAAGCAGGAACTAGCACTGAGACTTGGGGACTTTTTTGTCCCCCTGCTTGTGAACATTTTATGAAAGACTCCAGTGACATGCTTCCACTCTGCACCACAGCACAGTACAGAGGCTCCCAAACCCTAATTACCTCCACAACTGGAAACAGTATATTGATAAGGAGCCATGCTGCACTTATGCTCTGTCCCCTTCAACTTTTCACCTTTCTTTTTCCTCCTTTTACTGCATTTTCCCCAGCTCCTGTACTTCACATTTCTTACCTCATGGGCTTGCGAGACCACTTCCATGAACTCCAGTACTCTCCCCTCTCTTAATCTCTCTGTGCTTGAGGTCAGCTGCTTTCCAACAAGCTGGGTGCCAGCAGGGAAATCGCTCTGAGCACAGAAGTGGCAGTGCTTCTGCTCTACATTCTCAAATGCTGCAACACAACAGCCCCCTGGCAACAGGAGAGGTGCTTGAGGGGTAGGATGGGTGGACAACCCCACTAGCAATAGGTGTGAGAGACGAGACATGGCCTGTGCAGAGAGAAGTTTTAGGAAACTTTCACTGCCTGAGGTAGCACTGAGCATCTCTGAGGTGACAGAGATGGCTTCATCAGGCCAAATAATAAACCTCTGGAAGAGTTTCATCACCAAGGTTTCCTGTAGCAAATGCCTTTATCACCATCCTTAGCCCTAAACTTCTTGATGGTAGCATCCCCTTCCTTTGAGCTATCTTACCCCCTGAAGACAACAAGGAACTCAACCCTATCAAGTCTGTGTTGATGCTGCCCGTACAGCTCCAATAACTCCTGTCTTGTACCTTGTGCCAAATTTTAAGGCTGTCTTCCAAGAACAAGCATTTCTATATGAAGTAATGGCATGATTTCTCCAAGCATGGGAAAAATTAACATATTTCTTCCCTTATTCACCTTCTGAGAAACAGTTAAACTGTGTTAGCTATAACTTTCTGGAAAAAAACAAACAAAAAAGTACATTGAATGTGAGGCACCCATCCGCCATAAATAGCATAGCTCAAGTAGCTAGTTGGGAACTGAATAAAAGGTCTGCAAGAAAGCATTATCACCAGATCTATCTAATGGGACTGCAAGTAACTATTTGATGTTAATATAATAACATAATGCTATTAGCAAATCATGCTATCAAACAGTATGTGTATATGCATTAAAACTGCATTATGACAGAATTGAGCGAAAGAAGACTACAGTATTCTGCCATTTAATTAGAAACAACATCAGAATACATTATATGTATTATTACTTCAGTTATATTATTCGTTATTGCATTACAAAATGCTCTGTTTACACACTGCGTAATGGGGGTTTATGACCCACTTACTCTTTCTGTGAGATTTGAAGATTCCTGCCTCTTAATCCTTTGATCCTCCAGATCAAGAAAAAAACTCCTTTGCAGTGTTTCCACATTAATGATATGACAATGTTACAAATGGCAGCTGTAAAGCACTCATTCTCATCTGTACCCACTCCTTGTGGGTGGAAGAGAAGGGAAGGAATAGGACTGCAAAATGTTGGAAAGGAACTCAAAGAGCTACGATGGCATTGCTAGCAGATGATACCAAATCCTAAATGGCCTCAGGTCTTGTGTAGTTGAAGGCAGGATGCTCTGACCTCAGCTAACAGACTGAGACAGGGCTTTGGCCCCCAGCAACTAATCGGTTCTCTACCCCTTGCTGCCTGCACTAACGCCCCCACCTCGTCCCTACTCCTGCAGAAAGTGCAGAACTTCCTTTGCTGCTGTAGGGTGGGAGGAGAGAGGTGCTACCTTATCAGCTGCCTCCTCTCCCATCCTCTCCTTCTGCAGAAGCAGCCATCACCTCGCTCCCGTGGGCTGAGTGCAGAACAGAGGATGTTTGGCCATTTGGGCTACATCTACTGTTCAAACAGCTGTTCCCTGTTTCCTCCAAGGAAAGTGAAGCAGAAGGGATGGAAAAGTCACAAAAGCTGGATCTGGCAGTAGGATTATCTAGATTTAGAAAACTTGGTAAATGAAGCCAGCTGGCTGTAGTCTTCAGATACCAGCCAGAAATATCCTAAGCTCCGCAGCCCTCCCTGACTGTCTCTTCTGTGGCCGTATGTTGGGATCTAGGAGATGGGGGGTGTCCTTGCCAAGTGCGTAATGCCTGGTGACGCATCTGCAAATCAGAAGCAGGAAAGAAGGGACTGTGATCCCCTGCATCTAGCCCTTTGCCCTACGAAAGTCCGAATCTGAAATCTAAGCGCGGAGTTGGTCTTTAATTTTCAAATAAGTCTTTTCCCTTTGAAGTGTGTGCAAGATACTAGTCATTCGTGGATGTAAATGTATTCTAAATACAAATCTACAACAGCTTTCAGTCATGAGGGCTGAAAGTATATGATGGGGCCTGAAATAGCATTCAGCTCACTTATTCCTCAGGTGTCCTCAGGGAAGATGTTTCCACCTAAGGCTTCTGACTAGCCTGGCATGTATCCGTGGAGAGAAACAGTAATTTTAAGAGCAGGGTTCACCTAATTTCAGATGTATTCCTTGGGATACTATAAATCATGCCTTATTCTCTCTACTGATGATGAAAGCCTAGCCCACTAACTTGGGTGAAAGATGCCTGTGCTATTGGCATTTGTTTGCACAGAGGAATCATGTGTTGACGGGCAAGATAGGACCTAATTCAGGAAAGGGTGTAACTTCCCCAAAACAAGTCAAGTTGTAATCCAAAGCTGTAAATGTGCAGATCCTGTCTCAGCTGTAGCCTACTTTGGAGAGACATCAGCTTTGATCTTGAAGTTCTACTTGAAAAAAGTTATGCTTTGGGGCATGCAAAGAAAGACCTCATATTTGACAGAGCTGAGCAGGCTGGCACTGAAGAGCAGCAGAAGCAGGGCACACGAGCAGGGCAGGTCCCATGACGGTCACCAGGTTCAGCCAAGAGTCTAGATCACCAGCCAAGACCATGGTGATGAGGCAGGTATGAGGCCAAGCAGGACATCAAGTCAGCAGTCGGGATGTGGATCGGTGAGAAATGTAGCCAGCCACAGGCACAGCCGCAGCCTCGCTCAGCAAGTGGGCAACGGCCTCAGTGTAAACGTAGCTCCCAAAAGAAGGGAGGGAGCAGCTGTTGAGGCTTCTTATCCCTTTCTCAAACAGCTCCGAAGCTGGTGAGAGCTTCTCAAGCCACTCTCTACAACAGCTGTGCCACATCAAGAGAGTCTGCCTTGAGCGTAGCCAACTAAACTGTGTGCAGGGAGTGCACGCAGGGCCCTGGCCGTTGGTACCTAGCTCTCACCTAGGTGTGTTCAGGATTAAGAAATGAGGAAGCCCATCCTTCCATTGTATACAAGGGGGTGGAGCCCTCTGGATGAACTCTAAGAGAGAAGAATGGCTTCTGCCCAGTACGTTATAAGTGAAGGCTTTAGGTACTGTCATAAAAGGAGAGTTGCCTATCGCAGACTGCGCGTAGCACTTTTCTGCAGCCAGGAGTCCAATGGAAGGGGTCCTAAGACTCACCCCCTCTCTCGGTGCTTCTGGGAACCCCACACCGCAACCTGACGGGACAGGCTGGACATCGTGTGGCCAGGATGCCATTCTGGGCTGCATGAGTCCACCTTTGTGCTACAGTCGGATCCTCTGGTCCCCACTGGGATTATTGGTTCTGCTCTCAGTGACTTCTGACTCAAGGATAAAATCGTTTCTAATTTCCTGGAGACGTGTGCATCCATTTTCCCGATCTTATCTCCTTTCACACCAGCAGGGGGCATGAAGCTTAAAATTAACTACGTTAATTTTTTCCAAGACGCTCCTACATACCTGAAGTTGCTTGCCAGTCCATTTGGCAGGATACACTGTGCATATTTAAATAACAGAACAAAACCCTCTTGAAGACTTATCTTAAACTATCTTTTGTATCTATAAATAATGTATAAATCCACTACATTAGGTATGCTTTTACTGGTTGCAACATTCCTGCAATCTACTTGATGAATCTAAGGAGTGAATGAAAAAATGTAAAGTAGAAAAAATATGAAAACAAAAATATAGTACATGGTGCCAAGGGATAACAGGTGCAGAAGATTGTATAGACACATAGGGGATGATTGCTCAAAAGATTTCAGGAAATTCTTCTTGATTGGTTTTCCTTTTTTAATAACATACCCCCGGGTATAGTTTTAATTCCGCATTTTCCCCTCACACTTTGTCTCCACAGTTTATTTATTTCACTGTGCTTCACTTTTGCTCATTTATTTTAATTCATACGGTGTTGACTCATTCTAGATGTTTGACTTTAACCACTACTGACTAGTTAGTGCTACTTCCCTTCTGCTTTTGCATATTAAATTATGCCCAGTATTTTACAAAAGCAGTATCCCCAGATCCTAATCCAGAATGATTCCACTGCAGATGTTCCTTGTGTAAAGTAACATTAGGATAGTCCATCCATCAAAATGTTGTGATTAATCCACCCTATAGATTAATATCTTTTCAAAGTTATGTTATTTTGCAGGTCTTTTTCTTTTTTTCATTCATGTGATGTCACTAGTTCTTAGAATAATAACTTTAATAACAGAAGAATTAGTAGCAGCCAATGTGCATTCTGGATGTAATTTCCCTCCCTTTGAATCCAAGGAAATAACTGATCAACATCAACCTTTCCCTCATCTCTGTTAAACTTTTTTTTTCCCCTTTCCCACCTTCTGTTCTGGCATGTCCCCATTCTTTAGGAACGGGCAACTGAGTGCCATGATGGGAGCCTCTGGCTTGCACAGTCAGGTAGCCTAGCGTCAGCAATGGTATAAAAACAGCTCATGATGAGTTGCAGTAACTGTACTTTAGCTGCTTTTTGTTAATTTATTTCAATATCTGGTCTGCCAAATTAAAGTCAGAAGAAATAAGGATCTTCTAATTTTCAGCAGCATACCTAAATAAAACTAGGATGCTTGAGATCCAGTTCTCTATACCCCTATACAAAGAAAAATTTAGAAAACCTATGCATGGATCACACTTGAAAAAATTTGATTCTGAAAACTAAATCTAATTTTTTTTCTCTTACAAATTCATTCTAAATAGCCAAGCGTCTACTTGTCCCTATTTCATAATAATTTAGCTGTTTATTTATTTTTAATAGTCTGTTTTCTGAAGCCTATGCCTTTGGACACAACAGCAGAGGAACAAGCATGTTTCCTCTAAAATGTACAAAAAAATGCTAGTTAGCCATTTTGTGTGTACATTTACCCAACCATCACAAACCAGCGTAACAGGCGTGTGCATAAAAGTGGATGTCCCTTTGATTGTGTACTGTTGTTTGCAACGCTCAGGCCTGTGTTTGAATACTACGTATCTAAGTACTTTCTTTCAGATTACTGATGTCCATCAAACCGGTGTCAAAGATCCCAACATCTTTGCTTTAGAGACATGCAGCAATCCATACGCATGTGCTTCTGTGTTTATCCAGGAGACACAAGCCTATAAATCATTCTTCGTAAATGACAAATTATGTCCTCTCCAGTGCTTGCACACATCTTCTGCTCTCTTCTACTGCCAGTCATACCCCATTTCCCATCTCTAATCCTCCAAATGTTATTTATCAGTTGCACTTAAAAAAAGAAAACAGTGAAGCGGCATTAAATCAGACCAAAATATTTTTTTTCTGGTAAATACCCATTTGGACCCATTGCTTGGTCTGTCTTTTAAAAAGAATATTCACAATCTTGTATTTATTTTTTTTTAGCACAGATGGAATGTCATGTTCCAGACACATCAAAATGTACCTGGACTAAAGTTTTTAAAGTTTACATTTAGCAAAAACCACATTTTTGTGTGCATTATCTACACGTTATGCCATGGCGAACCCTTTCCACATGAAGGAGGAGAACTGAATAAGAAGCTCATATGCTTCTCTAACAACAAAAAAAAAAGTAGTAAGAAAAAATCCTTCTCAATCAGCAACAGCAGCACTGCAATTAAAATATTTTCATAGGTATTCTACGAAGTTGTTCAAAATTTGCCCTGAAAAATTAGGTTTTCCTCAGAAGAGTCTTAAAGGTTTCTGATGTAAACCAGTATTCCCTTATGGCTATTTCTACGTCCTCTGTAAGTTGCTTGTGATTATATGCATCAGAAACACACCCTTTACAATGTGTCTACGTCTAGACATCTCCAGCAGAAACATTTTAGCACTTCGCTTGTATTAAGACTAAAGTCACCAGATCTCAAAAGTTTTTGCCATTTTGAGGTAAGAATCTGCTATGCAAATTAGGATTTCTAGATGAAGACCCTACTGAGCCAAAAATGACCAGGGTACTTGTGTCATCCATGAGATATTTTAAAAACATTTTAATAAAAGTTGATTGATAAAAGTGGATGGAAAAATGTAGATGAATATTTCATGTTTTCTCTGGCTGATTTGTAGGATGATGTCTTTTCACCTGTGAAAGTTTTCTGATTAGAAATGTCCAAAATTTTTCTAAAAACCACAAGTCTTAAAAAAAATTAATATTATAACTCTTCAAAACATAAAGCTAATTCTTGGCAAACAAAAATTAGTACTAATATTTTTATTAAAATATGTGGAAATGTATTTTAATGGAAAAAATAGAAGCCATCAAAAATTCTTTGCAAACTGTCCCCATGTTTTCAATAATTTCAAGTAGCATTCAAAAATTGGACCACCTGTAGATGTAACTAAATATATTGAAATTATATGTTCAAAATGCCTCTGAACATGCAATATAATCATTTACGTATTTCACATTCCCTTCTCCCAAACGCATACTTGTGTCATACTTCAGTAACATACAATATTTTGAGACAACAAATGTGAGATTATATATAATCAGTTCTAAGGTGTCATTACATACATTAAGGCATTTCTATTTTTAAGGTATTTTTCCTCCGTAAGCAACCTTTTCCCTTTCTAAGAAATATCAGACAAGACGTTGCCGCAATGGGCCAATCACGGTGTAACCCTATGAGGAACAATGCAAACAGAATGAAGGAATTTATCCAAAATGACTGATTTGCCTTCCATGTGCTGTTAGAGAGGCTGCTTAAAATGAGTTTTTGGGCACTGGTCTCAAATCCATTTGCAGCGTAAGTGGGCCCCTTAATGTGTATCATAATGTCATTCCTTTACTCCAAGACCTTCAAGAGGACACTTTCTAATTTTCCTAAAAAACCATCTCCTAAAAATACGTCCCAGAGACAGAGCTGGTTTGTGGAGAGCAGCTGAAGCTAGAGATACTGGTGGGTTTTCTGTGATGGACCCCGTAGTCACATTGGGCAGCTTTAAAGTTGACAGCTTTACTAAAAAATATATGGCAAGTCATTCTCATAATAAGGAGTGCTATGGATTACAGTTAGGAAAAGAGCATGTACTGGTATATTCATGGCATGCATAAATATTCATCATCACTGTATGGATATCAGAATATGATCAGCTACACTTCCCAGTTCTGTGGCTGCAAAAGAATTGGTCTTAGGTTTTTATTGCAAAATGTTTTAATGTTTATTAGCTTCCTCTGAAATTTTTCCAATGTTTACTTTAAATTTCCAGTCATTCTTGAAAACTCCTTTTGGTAATATACACAAAGGGGAGATAAGCATGGTTGTCAAAGTAAGATATAATGATTACTCCAGGAAACATTTTCCAGCATCCACCTACCTCTAGTCAAAATGAATACAAGCCAGATCCCAATATTTTGACCCAAAAGGTAAAAATCATTTATATAGAAAAGCCCACTCTTATTCTCTGTTTACCACAAACGTATATGCAATTTGGTGTTGTTTTTTTTCTAAATAGATTCCTGTGCTGTAATCCAGCCAGCCCTAAAATGCATGGGTGCCCTTTCACTGACTTTAACTACAGCTAGATCATGCCAGTTTTAAAAGACAAATCTTTTACATGGTTGTTTTAGGAGATGATTTTTACAATGCTGGCTTCATATGCAGATAAATCTTCCTTAAGTGTAATTTTGATGATGCAGTACACAAAATTCTCCGTAGCAGAAATTTTCCATTCTCTTTTATCTTCATTAGTGTACATCTTTATTACAAGGGAATAATAGTTTACAGTCTAGTCACAGTGTTTACTTTACTTAATCTAAATAGTTGACCCCATTAAATCAATTTCAACTCTTGCCCTTAGCTCTTACTTCGAATTAAAATTCTAGGTTAGAAATGAACAAAAACTTGAAAGAAATCTATTTAAAACCAGAAAACA
This sequence comes from Dromas ardeola, assembly GCA_013398915.1. NCBI lineage: Eukaryota > Metazoa > Chordata > Aves > Charadriiformes > Dromadidae > Dromas > Dromas ardeola. Next base: position 319,908 of record VYZM01004900.1, read on the forward strand.
AGGAAGTTAGACCAGAAATAACCGCTACCTCCAGCAGCGCAGATATGCTTGTTTAGTAAACTACATAATGCTGCAAATTGAAAAATAGAGCGTGACAGCTTTTGTTAACTCATACTAATTATATGCTATCATATCTAACACCTAAGTTAGGTTTTAGGCATCTGAAGGCTTCTGATTGACATGTATTGCTTGGAACTCTAAAAAACTTTTACAATAATCACACCATTAGCAGGCTGCAGAACATGCTCTTAGTCACTATCAATCAGTCATGTTCTCCAGTCCCAGCAGGAAAATACAGTTCGTTAATAGTTATTTGAAGTGTGGCGGCTTGCAAAAGCCCTAAGACTGTTACGCCAGATATGGCCCAAATGGCAAGAAACAGCCAGGGTTCAGGCTCCCAGGCTCTTACAGGGTCCCACATGAAAGTTAATGTTAATAGTCCGTCACTAAGGGTAAGGTTGGGCTTTTAAGCTCTGAAATTCTCTTTCCGGCTCTATATTAGGTGAAGGGGAAAGAAACACACAGAGAAGGTACTTGTGCATGGTGCTCACCCTTTCAATGATCAGCCAGATCCCATCTAGCATTTGTGATAATCTGTATCTACTCAGAGAAAGAACTGAGGTGGATATACTTATAGAGGCTCTTCTGTTTGTGATTTGTAATTTATAGGCTCAGCACCCAAAGCATTCAACAGCCACTCATAATTACATTACACATAAAAAACACCTACATTAAAGGGACATTATCTAGGCTGTAAGGTCAAGTGCTAAATACTTAGGTAATGCCAGGATGAAGGCTGCTTCTGCAACATTAATTCAGTCTCCTTATACATACGTATTACAGTACGGTTTCTAATTGCACGATGACACAGTAAGTTTTTACTATCCTACCATTTGCTTCATCAGTGCATGGAGTGGGCAGTGCTCATTTAATGAGCCAGTATTAAATATTTTGCTTTCTCCTCTTTGAAGGCCCCAAGCCATTTAAACCCTGTTCAGAAGATAGAAATCTTAATTTCCTCATGGGCTTTTCATCGGTGCTTCACTAAAGTATATGAATACTTTACAAATATTATTGAATTTATATCTTCACTAAATCCCTACTGAAAGAAAATGATGATTCTCCCTGTTTCACAACTAAGAAACTAAGACACAAAGTGATCAAAAGCAAAAAGTAGCTGCTAATTTTGAGTGCCCAAATGAAGAGAACAAGAAACTGAGTTCTGGAATAGTTGTTGTAGGCATCACATCACGTGTCCCAAGCACAGCTTCCACTGATTTCTGCAAACTCAGTGAACACTTAAATGCTTTCATTACTCAGGCATCACAGCCTCAAAAACAGTATTCAGAAAAAGAGAGACTGCAGCTACTGAGAAACTGTAAAAAGAGTGGTTTAAGTTGCAAAACTAGGAACTTTGAACAAGCGAGCTGTGGCAGGAACAGAGCTATAACCTGTGTCTTTGGGGAACACAACACAGCAATCTTTTCTTGTCATCATTCTCTGTGGCTCTTAAATTCTGCAGCATGTGAGACAGGGACCTTACAGCAAACAGCCTCTACTACCTGCTACAGATCCTCTTTTTCCACTGAGTGATTTTCTTTCTCTTTTCTTATCTTTTTTCTTTTTCTCCATCTTCCTCACCCTTTCCATTTCTCCTTTCTCCTGCTATTCTCCTCTTCATTTGTTCTTTCTTACCAGCTCGTCGGGCAACTCTTCTCACCGTGCCCACTCTGATGACAGCGTCTTCTGAGGATGACATAGACCGGAGACCCATCAGAAGACTCCGGTCAAAGAGTGACACCCCTTACTTGGAAGAAGCTAGGATCTGCTTCAACCTTGATAATGGTAAGACTACCCCTCCCCAAAAAGCATATGATGTCAATGAAAGACTTTTTTTGAGATGCAGATGGACCAGATGGCACCCCCTCGTTCACAAGTGGTATGGTGGTTCACCAGACATCCAAGGATGTCACGGCTGTCTAAATACAAGCACCTGCAGACGTATGAACAGGGATCCTTTTCAAAATTCTCCAGCAGATTTTCCCCTGTTTTAGCTAGGGTGAGCCAGTGAGATGACTGCAAAAGAGAATGGCTTTGCAAAAAAGATATATTTATATCTTATCCACGCCAGGCATCCAGAAACATGAAAGTTCTTGTGAACATTTATGAAGGGATTAGAGCTAACAGCAGACTTCAGCTAAACACAACATTATAACCATGGAAGGGCATCCAGCAGGCCCCAAAACCTCTATAGGTTTAATTGACAAAAGCGTAACCAAAAATTCTTGATTCTGCAGGAACAAGTAAGAGAGCTGTTCCCCAAAATTCACACCAGTTAATGTTACTACTGCTGCCTTCAGAGTTATTGAGCCCTGGCATTCCCTGGTCCTTTTTCTCATTGAGGTTGATCAAAACAAAAGATTTTGGAAGTACTGACAACTTAGTGATTTTAAGCAGACTGGGTTTTCTTTAAAAAATCCAAATTAAATGGGATGAACTAGTACACTCCCTGGCACGTATTTTAACTGTTTAACTCTCATTTTACGTAGTACTTTTGTGCTGTCAAGATTTTCTTTAAAAATAGCATTTTTAATTATTTGTATTACGCTAACATCTGAAGGTCCCAACCAAAATTGGAGCCCTAATGTGGCAAGCAGCCTACAACCATAGGGTAAGAAATAACACCTACATAAAGAGCTGATTACTAAACAGAGAAGACAGCACAGGGGAGAAGCAGCAAGAACAGTGTCCCCAGTTTGCAGCTGGTGAATGGAGTCACTGATTTTTGCCTATGGTCATGTTTTTTTCAGTGACCTGCCAAAGCGACTTACGAGTACGAGTCCCAAGCCTTAAGTGATGGTTGGTTTTAAACATTAAGCGTAGGCTCCTCAGTCCCCTTGGCATTTTAAAGCACTTGGCCTGGTGCACCATTCTGGTTTACTTAATGGGTTTGCCCAAGAGGAGAAGGAATCATAGAATCATAGAATGTGTTGGGTTGGAAGGGACCTTTAAAGGTCATCTAGTCCAACCCCCCTGCAGTAAGCAGGGACATCTTCAACTAGATCAGGTTGCTCAGAGCCTCACCAAGCCTGGCCTTGAATGTCTCCAGGGATGGGGCCTCCACCACCTCTCTGGGCAACCTGTTCCAGGGTCTCACCACCCTCATTGCAAAGAACTTCTTCCTAATGTCTCATCTAAACCTACCCTGCTCTAGTTTAAAACCATTGCCCCTCGTCCTATTGCTACATGCCCTTGCAAACAGCCCCTCCCCAGCTTTCCTGTAGGCCCCCTGTAGGTACTGGAAGGCCGCTATAAGGTCTCCCTGGAGCCTTCTCTTCTCCAGGAGGTGAAGGGATGAGCCCTTAGACATCCTTCCAAGTCTCCATCCAGTCGTGCTTGGAGTTTTGGGAACCCTCGGGTAGAAGAGAGCAGTTCGGGGTGCCCAAGACTGGGGCGGGAGGTGCCAGGCCTGTTGGGAGGTGGCACCTCGGCCAGCCAGGCCCATGGCGGCCTGTGGCACCTCGGCCACGACGGGGGCGTGGGGAGGGGGCGGGAAATCACCTCAGCCGGGACCCTGCCCTGAGTAGGGGCGGCACCTCAGCCGGGACCCTGGCCCGGCCTGCCCTGGGCAGAGCGACAGGCAGGGCCGGGGGCGAGGGGGAACACAGCAAAGGTCGCCGCCCTGAGGCGAGCGGCCGCGGGCGGGAGTCGTCCGGCGGAGGCGCTGGCCGGCGGGCAGGGCCGCCGCGGCCGCTCCCGTCCGCAGATCCTTGACGGGTTTTCCCTGTCTCCCTCCCTCCCTGTCTCCCTCCCTCCCTCTGCTCCTTTCTCCCTTTCCCTCTCTC
>VYZM01004900.1:324172-348698 GCA_013398915.1 Dromas ardeola
TCTCCCGCCCCGCCGGGTGCCGGCTTCCCTTCTCTCGGCCCCTCTTCCGTCCCCTCGCCCCGCAGAGCCTGGCACCGCAAGAGTTCTGGTCTGTCCCTCCTCGCCAGGCTCTTCTGGCACCCCTCCTGGCGACCCTGCCCTTGGCTTTTTAGCAAGGCTCTCCCCCTCTCGCTCCTTGCATTATTCCCCTGTTGGGTTTGTGCCTCAAAAGTGCGAGGAAACTTGTGCGTGCCTTGGCCACTTTTTCTCACTCTCGTGAGGTTCCCCGCATTGCTTTTTATGACTCTGGATGGGTGTGCAGCCTGATGCTTTCTACCAACACACCTCCAGCTCCACGCATTCACCTCCTCCTGCCCGTTACCGGGACGAGCCTTCTGCAAGGCTCTACCTGGCCTTTCCGTCCCCCTTCTCCGCTGCTGCTCCTTCCTCTCTGCCACCTCTTCCTCATGCCTCCCTTGAGATGTTGGCTGTCCCCTTCAGTTCATCCTGTACATGGTGACAATCCTGTTTCTTTCCTACTAGGCCTGTGGTTTTCCCTCCTTCCCTGACCTTTTCTTTCCCTATGGGCTCTGTCAACAGTAAACTACACCAGAGATTACTTGCTCTCAAAAACAAAGGAAAAGAAAGTTCTTTCTGCTGGGTCTCCACACCAAACCAGACTTCCCCTGTCCATTAGGGGGGTATGAGGGAGGATCTGTAGCCAGGAAGCTCTCCTGCAGCCTCCTGCATGTCCCAGCAGCAGCGCATAAAATGACCTAACTCTGACGCGGAGCATGTCAGCGCACTGCCAGCTGTAAAGGGAAGAGAGCTGCCTTGGAGTTGCTGCTTGCCATGCTGCAGTCCCCCCCATCCCTCCTCCCCCCTTTCAGCTGGCAGAAAGTTGGAGGTGGCAGAGATGCGTTTTCTCCTCCATTTGGGAATGGAACAAATTCCCCTCCCCCTCCTGTTATTCCCTCTGTAATCACAGCCTTGGTAATGGCTAATACACAGTTTGGTTTTACCATTGACAGAATGGTTGGTTACATCATACAGCGGGTCATTATTTCTTTCTCATCATGACTTCTTAAAAATTACCAAGCTGTAGGTAAGTTGGGTGGCATTTCAGGGCACAGTCTGCAAGACAGTGCCAGATTCCAGGTTTCAGCTCTAAAGAACTGGGAATGAAAATGGAAAGAGCATCGCTGTGTGTAAGGTGTAAATAAAAAGAGGCTGTGTATGGTTATTTGACTGCTGAAATAACCCTGCGTTGACTTGTGCTGTCACAGGTAATGTTATGTCATTAGTTATAAATAGATAAACCAGTTAAGAGCAAGGCACCTTCAGGTCACCTGGTGCCTCACGTCTCTATGCTGAGCTAGATGTTGTCTTTGCTGCAAGTCCCAGAGGATGTGCAAGTCTCTAGGTACCTCTTTCCTGCAATCCACAGAAAAATTTGATAATTACACTTAGCTTCTTTGTGTTCCTCCCCTCTCCCTGGCTGTCTTTCATTTATGTCTTTACTTTCAAACCTGGAAATGGAATTCCTTTAAAATAAATAATTAAAAGAAACAGTACTGGTGTGTAAAGAAATATAAATTTAAAATGTTGTAAGTAGTGCAAGTGTGTGTTTTCATTAATCCATCTGGCAGTGAGTAGTTTTGAGCTTTTTAAAAAGAAAAAATTGCTTAGCAACCAGTATTGAGTGAGTGAGCCAAAAAGCAAGTGAAACGTGCCACTGGTACCCACTTCATTTCTGAGCTGTTGGATTTACTCTTCTGTTTGCTCAGAAAGCACGAACCAAGCAGCCTGGGTTTGGGAGCTCTCTATTCCAAGGAAACAGCTGTTAGGAAAATTTGTTTAGCCACTTTTGCTCGTACTTGATAATGGTGCAGCGTGTGCTTTTGGAACTTGTTGTTTATGAGGTGCAATGTTCTTGAATGTATTTTTTGGAGGTGTGTGTGGGGGAAAAAAAAAAAAAACAAAACAAAAACCAAACCAAACCCCCCTGTTCTTAAACTTACGTGGTTTTCGTGTGCAGTTGCGTGGCTGGTGACCGTACTGATGTGCCGTGGAGGGTGCGGGGTGGCCCTCGGTGCCCCGGGGGTGCTGGCTGTCCCGCAGGCGAGGGGCCGGGCCGCCCCGCTCGCCCCCGCGGCGGGAGCCCGCGGGCGCTGTCCGTCGCCCGTGGTGCTGAAAGCACCGTCTGGCGCGGCGGGGGCGGGCGGCGGTCGCTGAGCTCTCGGCCGTGGGTGGCAGCGGCACGTCCCGCCTTGTCGTGTCCTCCCTCGCTGTCCGTGGGTTGGCAGTGCACGTGTGTGCAACAAGGGTGTGTGTGTTTCTTTGCCCGTGCAGGGGGAAAGTAGTGGAAAGGAAGTAATGCTGTTTCTTCAACCCGTTGATGCAGTCAAAACTAAAGTGACGCTTGGGGCACAGGAAGTAACCTCTTCTTTACATGCTTATCTCTGGCTTTCCATTTAGTGCATGCCATATCTACAGCTGCTGCTCAACCACTGCTTACAGCGCTATTTTTCCTACAGCAGCTACAAGTCAAGCTGTGTTCCCCAGTCATTGTCTTCTGTCAGGACATGGTCAGGGCTTGGATGCAGCATGCAGCTGCTTTGCTGTATTGGAACTTAAATCCACTTTTATTAATGAAACATAAGCAGATGCAGTGAATACTGCTCTTCTCTGCTCTTAATTACAACCACTAGTTAAGAACTAGCAGGTTTTCATCTACTTCAGCTGTAAGTTATAATTATACCATTACTGCTGTTATCTGTATTGTTGAACAACTGAGAGATTGCATACACAGAGTCAATTATGCAATTTGGGTATAGCACAGATTTGGTCTGGATTGTAAAAAAACCACAATTTATAAATGATTAGCAGTGCAACTTCCACCTGTCCTTTCAAATATATTAAAATTTCTGCTTTGTTTGATTTTCCAAAATACACTTGTTTATTATGTTTCTTTCTAAATGTTGATCAATTAATTCCCAGTTATTACCTATCATGAGTTAACAAATGCTGTTCAATTAGTTGTCCCTGGTACGTTTTTTTTTGCTGGTGTTCCCAAACTGATTAAAATACAAAGCAGTTTTCCAAACTCAGGGCTATTCTCCCTACTGTTATACATATGCAAATCCTATTAATCTGAGATATGTGCTCATATCAAGGGGATGATGTTTCCCAAAGGATTTAAATTACCTCTCCTGCCAAAATTAATGTAGCTACATAACATCATAAAACTATAGACAGATATGAATTCCTTTTGCATATTTGATACTGAATCAGTCCACGTACAGAAATTAATTTTTTAATTTTCTGAAAGACTTCCTCCAACGTGACACTAGAGGAATGTGGAATGTGCTCTCACTTTCAGGTGGTGATCTTTTGTTTTCTTTATTACAATTAGCAATCTGGCATGGCTCCATCTCTTAACGTCCATCGTTGGCTTTTCGTACACATCTTCTTAAAAGCAGTTTTCAAATTGTCTAACTTTCTGATTCGGGCATCTAAAAGCTAATTCCAAATTACTTCTGAAAACTTGTGCCTCTATCTGTGACAGTTGTCCAATAGCATAATCCCTTTCCTGGTCCTGCGCCAGCTGACGAGTTCAAGTGTTTTTTACAGGTTTTGACCTATTGTGGGTTTTGACCAATTTCTATTCTTCCTGTTGCAAAATATTATACTTTCAAAATGGCAACACATGGTAGGTAGCTTTCAAGCTTGATAAATTATCAGAGCTGATAACTGATAAGGAAACAGACCACTTGAAACTCCCACTAAATGATCCAAGATGTGTGAGCTTTTCTTCTGCCTTCGCCTTCATGCGTCTGCTTGGGGAATCCCTGTCAGAATTTTATTGGTGTTTGTTAGGGGTGGGGGGACTACCACATTGAGTTGATCTGATCAGGTTCTCTTTTAGCCTTACAAGTGTCAGTCAGTATTGAAGGTGCCTCTGTATACAGACAGATACTTTTACTCCTTCCTAGCTGAAAAAGAGTAAGCTCTATACTACAATCCTTTGCAAAATTGATTCTAGCCCACTGGCTTCTTGTTAAGTGATGCGAGAAGTCGTCTTTATCTCAGGTGCCATGGGACCTTCCTGAGATTGTACAGGGAGGTCACCAAATGTCAGTCTTTGTTTGAACAAGGGTGATTGTGTACTTAGAATTTAACCTGGGAATAGACACTCGGGGAGAAAACAAACCAATGCCTTGGAGAAGGTGTAAGGCCAGAATGACTGCCGTAGCTGTAGTAGGGGTCAGCAAAAAGGGGGTGTTCCCTCAGAAAAAATATATTTAGCTTCCATGCTGAAAATGAAGGGAGGGGAACTTTTCAATATATCCTGCCCACTTTGACTAAAAAGCATGTGCAGCTGAACAGAAGCTGGTGGCCAGAGAGGTGCAGGAGCCAGGCTCTGAAGGTGGGGAGGGAGAGGCAGCAACAGACCTGATAGGGATGGTGCAGCCTGTGCTAGCTATGGAGCCCAGCTGGCTCGCTCAGCCCTGAAGCGCAGCACAGATTTTAAGTGTACTGAAGTCACTCAGTAATCTCACTGAAGTGGCTGGGTCCTCAAGTGATATAAGTCATGCGTTGACTTCAGCCAGGGATCTGAGCCAGAGTGTAGAAATACACATCTCTGCTTCCTTTCAATGATGAAAGATCTGTTTTATCTCTTTGTGGTATGGAGCCACATGTTCCCCTGGAATGTGTTCTGGGAAAGCAAAGCTGAGAGGGAAAGGACTGAGTGGCTCTGCACAATTTTGCCATGTGCAGGGAAGAAAAGTCCTTGTGTCTAGAAAGGCAAGTGAACTTGGTACCATTTACTGTTCTTAAGCAGTGACGAATATCTCACGTTGGGGAGAGGAAAAAAACCCACGGCAGCCTGTGTTAGTGCTGCTGCAAGCAGAATTAATTCACAGGGTGTAAAGAGGGAGGAGGATCCTGGCAGAAACTGCTGAATGGCTGAGACAAATGTTAGTGAGCTGGGAAATGTTCATAGTCGGCTGTTTCCGTGATGCAGAGCTGGTGGGGGAAAGCCAGGACACAAAGGGTGACTGTTGGTTTTATATGCGGGAACTTTCACGGTCTGAACCATGCACAAAGTTGAAATCAAAAGCTTCTTCCACTTTCATTGTCTTGGCACCTTCCACACTCTTTTTGGGCCCTAGTGTTTCTTACAGCCTTTGTGGTGGGCTGCCTTACTGTTATTATTTGTATCGCTGTATTTGTTCCATTTTATAGCTTTAAAGCTGTGCTGAATACTTCTCGGAGAGTAAAATGATGTATGATTTTCCTTTCTAATGGAAAGATAATATCATAGCCTCATATGTGTTGATTTGTCTAAAAGGATATGATATATTTTTCTGCAGTGATCAAGGAGGAGGTTGTGCACTTTATTTTGTTACTGTGTAAAATAAGAAAGAATATTTATACAGCTCACTGAGGTGGGTACATTCTAAATAGGTGAAAATAAAGTGAAATGACTTGAGTGGATTTTCTGCAGGAAATTTCCATCCCATCTATTTTTAATTTTCTCTAAAACCCACCATTTGATTTAAAAATCTGTTTTGAAGTCTCTGAGTTTGCCCCTGGTCATTCTTACATATGATTTAGTACACTAACCCGATTAATCATCTCTGCAGTTATTTGAAATGTTATCACATTTGGAGTTATGTTTTTTTCTTTCTTGTTTATCCAGCGTATGTTTGCGTATATCCATAATGAAATATTCTGCATGGTTTCATGATTAGAATAAATAATCCCTAAAATGATATAAGAATTTAAACTACTTTGGATTTATGGAGCTCACAGATTAGAAATGATGTTGAGGGGGTAATCTGAAGGGCATATTTTTAAAAGTACTTTCAAATTATGGTGGCTTTAAGATTTCAGGTGGAAAAGATCAGGCTTGGGAGAACGAGGGGGAGAGAAGTATGCAGTAGTAGGCTATCTAATATGTGTGGGAGGTTTTATTCCTTTCTGGAGAAAGATTAGTGAAAATGCACGCTTGGAAAAATTCCACTTTCTCTCTCTGCTCTAATCAGTGCCTCAGATTATTGTCATGGAGATCCTCTCATACTTAGGAAGCCAAATCATCAGTTTTGGCAAAGCATTTCTTAATACCTTTATAAAAGGGGCCTGAAGAACTGTCCTCCTTTGCCACCAGGCTTTCCGTTACCAAAACTTGTGCCTGCACTTTAATTGAATGATGACTGTTAGTCTCACCGCTGCTTAAATTGGAGTATAACTAGAGATTAGATGTGTGCCCGTCACTCATTTCATGGCTGTTTTCTAACCCTGGGAGCATGAGTGCGCACACCTGGAAAAATGAGCCTCCAAACTGAACACCGCCCACCGTGTGGCAAGGATATGCCATTTGAGATAAGCGGCCCATGCCAGGGCTGAATGGAGTGGCTGGAATCACCTCTGTATCACATCGTATGCAACAGGTAGACAGTCTGTTTTGAGGGAAGAAGTCTTAACAGCAATGGAGGTTTTAACTCTTGTACTTCGCTTTGGAGACCTTTGGTTTAAGACTATGACCTTCAGTGAGTGCCAGATGGGAAAAAGTTTACAGGTTCTCTTTACAGTCCTGTAAAGGGGAGAGATGCCTGTGCTTCACCAGCTGTCATCTAAAAGGTATTGTTGATGCAGGCTTTAGTTAACAAATGTAATTGGGGACAATGTGAAGGGAAAGGCATACTTAGTCAAAATAATGGAACTGGCAAGAGGAAGATGATACAAGATCTGTTTCTCTGAATGCTGAATGTGTTGGTGGAATTGGCCAAAAAAAATCTTTGATATTTTAACCATTCTTGTGGCACTGTACATGTGTATCTCCTTTCTGTGTTGGGGAGCAGCTGATACCCGTGCAGTCAATGGCATCGATACTGCTGTGGAACAACCATCACAGGAGGCAGAAGGAAGGTGTATGTTTGTTTTGGGATTGGAATATGCAGACCTGCAGCCTGTTACTGCTGTCTGCAATACGCGTGATTTTAAGGCTGCTGTAGTGCTTTGTTGCTGACCTGGTTCTTCAAGAAAGTGGATGTGGCGGAATTTGTCTGAGTAAGAAGTTATCTCTATATTTGTCTTTTGCTCAATGTGCGTGTTGGGTTAATGCAACCACGTTTATTCCTGTAAGCTGGGACACTGCAAAATCCTTTTATTTCTCTTGTTTCATCAGGAACCACAGTTTTCTTCTTGGAACGAGGTCTTTAAGGAAAATACATTTTCCAAAACTTCAGATAAAATTGTCAGAACTGGCAACTCTGTTCAGAATTATTATCTGTAAAATTCAGTAAAAAGAAAGGGCCTAATTCTCAGTAACAGGTATAATTAGCTTTAATGCTTAATTACTCTGAGTCAACTAATTGGTTTCATTGGGACTACTCACAGTAATACTCCCAGCCAGGCATCTGAGTGCCTTCAGAATCAGTCTTAAAGTTTTTAAGTTTTTGCAGTATGACAAAAGTCATTAATGCAGAAAGAATGTCCTGGGCTGTCTGCTTTCAGATAATATAAATGTCAATGCTAATGAAATATTGTGTTATTAGCAGTTGTTTCTTGTGCTTAGACTTTAGACCATAGAATCAGTGTGAATTATTATACTTCTGCAGCAAAATAGAACTTGGCTGTACTCGTGCTTTCTTGGTGACGAATATTCATGACAATGTATCTCTTGTGGATAAGGTGCAAAAAGTGTCACTTCTAACATTTTAGTGATATAAATTTAATGTATTTTGCATGGTAATACAATTTGTTGATATAGCCAACTAAAGATGTTTTCTTCATTCAGAATATCTTTTGAGTAAAATTATTTATAATCATGCAATTACCATGTATAATCATGAAATTCTGTTGCCTTCATTTAGATTGCATTGGTGGTCTTGTTTTACATTGATATGCTGAGGCTATAGCTTGGCCCTCGGTACATGGCTGCCTTCCCTAGGTTTTGTTGTGGAGCTGGTGTTACTGAATATTTAAATGAAGATAATTATTGCCTTTACTGCAGACTTCATAATAATTTTCGTATCTTCAAATTACAATTCAACCTATAAGGAATAAAATGAAGTCAATGTCCAAAGAACAACTTAAATAAGTGGCAAATTCATCAAGAAAATAGGGAGGCAGAGTTGAAAAATTAAATCCCTGTTTTTCTTCTGCACTCCAGACTCGCTGTGGTTTGATTCTGGTTATGAGGTACGTAAGAGAGGGGAAGTATGTGACAAGCGTTTGCATGCTGATATATTGTATGGACACATGCCATTTCAACTACGATGGGTAACAATTGCAGCGCATATTTCGGTTAATCAGAAAATCCTTGCTATGCATAATTTATGGTGCAATATCATTTTTATGGTTAGTGCTTACAGTGCTTGGACAGACAGACATCTGGTTAATAGTTTATAAGCAAATTAAATACTTGATGCATTATTAAAATGGAAGAGAAATTTCATCAAGCCTAAATCTAGTTCTTTGCTAGAGTGTCGGAAATAGTTGAAGCCTGACGCAAGCTTGATGCCCTAAACTGGGGAGGACCTATTTTGAGTGTGGCTCTTGTCTGCCCGTGTGTCCTTATTTCTGTTCTGTGGATAAAAGGATAAGGAGTCTACTCACGGTTAGATTTGAGAACTGACTGGGGTGCATGTCCTTGGGAATTATGTTCCTGTGTTCCCCTCAGTCAGTCAAAAATCCTAAGTCAGTCAAGTGTTTCAACAGTATTAAGCCATCAGAAACAGCCTTAAGTTAAGAGTCTGTCACAAGCTAGTCCCATTTCACCACAGTTTTGCACCAAGTCGTAGCAGTCTCTCTCAGAACAGGAAATATGCCCCCAGTTAGGATGAAATGAGAAATTAATAATTATATTGCAGTATTCCTTGAGAAAGAGATTACTCCCATCTGACATCTGTAACGGTCCTTTGTTTTCCTTGCTGAGATGATGATAGTACAGTTTTCATACATAATTTTTTTTGTCCTGCTGCTTAATTCTCTGTTTTCTTGCACTAGAGAAGTGCCAGAAACCAATGCAGAGACCTTGATGTGGCTGTGCTTGATGCACGAGGCATCCGTAACATTTGGAGGAGAACGGCTCTTCCCCATGCTCAGCCTCAGTTGTGGGAGCACGTGGGCGGAAAGGTCATGTTGTGCAGATTGCTGGTGAAGAGGTCTGCAGTGGAATATCTCGTGCGATGCTCTCAGCTTCTGCCTTCTGTGGGGTTTTGTTGTTGTTGGCATCTCTCTTTTCCTGCCGCCTTTTCCATTCTCCTGTGTTTATGCTGGCAGCAACGATATGTTGGCCTGCAGTTTCTTGAAGGCTGTCCCTACTGTGTTGGGCAAGTTGCCACACCAGCATTTAAAGCTGTAAGTTGTGAACTATGGCTTTAAATGATTGTCCTGTATCCTTAGGACCTCTGATTAAGAGCTCTGTAATATACACGGTGCTTCCGTGAAGCCAGTTAAGACAATCATTCCCCAGAGCGATGATCGCTCCTGCTCTCTGCTTAGTGAGTGCTCTTTGGGTCATTGTGGTTTATTGAAAATACTGAGGTGGAGAGTTAGGAATAAACTGCATTAAGGTGCTAATGAGGAGTCATTGTTTATATTTAAAGCAATCATCTGGCACGTTCATCCATTCATGAACAACTTAATTTTGTCTTACCACCTTCTTTGTTCATCATTCCTTATTACTTACACAACATGTGAAAGCTCTTTAGATTTCACGGGTGTGATGAGCGTTTTTCCAAAAAACTTCAAAAGTTTGTTTCAAACTTAGCACAATTACTTACAGGGTTGAAATAGACAAAAATAAATGGAAAGCAACTGATCATTTTAATTTTCTCTCTGTGGAAGCATGGCAAAATCTTGGAGCATTTCAAAGCTAATAATAAAAAATTAACTGGGGTTAACTAATAACCTGTAAAATAACAGCCTATAATTATAAGGCAAAAAGAAATCAATAAGGCTCGATTTGTAGTTTAGTCTTATCTCAAGGCTCAGAATAACAAACCATTCTGTGAGATAAATTTGATAAGATTGCTTGAAATGGTATTTTTTGGGACAAATTAATTTATAAGTAATGTTGGGGGTTTTTTTAAAGAAAACATGATAGGCATCACTGAATAACCTTGGGGTCTAACCTTGCAAGCTTTCCCCCCTCTGCTTGCATGTAACAGCTCTGTCAATGTTAAAGGAGACCCAAGGGGAGAGTGGCAAAAATGTTTGTTGGGGAAATATCATTACACAGATGGAATATAGCTTTTTCTTAACGGGCTTCGTGACATAACAATAGGAAACCAGGGGGAAAGCGTCACCAAGATTAAGGCAGCGTAGGGCGTGTGATGTCATTAAAAAATGTCAGGGCTTGCTTACTAAACTTAGCTGCTCACAGTTAATGCTGCCCTAGGCAGCAGAAACATGATCTTAGCAGGTACCCACCTAAGTGGCTGTATATACTTAGAGGTATGTGTCAGCAGCCTTAGGAGCGTGCAGGGACCATCTGTTAACCAGCATGAGTTTAAAAGGCTTAAAGTGGGCAGCAGAGGGATTGCTCCGAAAGACGTGCATTTGTTCTTTCAATTGCCCAAGCCAGTGGCCGGTAGACAGGTCAGGGCAGTGAGGGGTGTTCCTTCCTTCATGGTAGCTGTTTCAGGTTACGTTTCTCTCTGTGGCTTTTGGCAATGCTTATGAATATTTGTAGCCAACTGTAACTTAACGCAGTGCCCAGCGTCGAGAGGGAGCAAAATGCAGGACCTGCTTGCTTTTCCTTTCAGAGGTACATCCTGCTTTTAAACTTCTTTCTTTCCTCTGCTAAAAACCCCCTTTGTATCGGCTATATATAAGTGTGGTGAATAAGGAGGCACTTAGCTTTCATTAAAGCTCGTAACAGAAAAAGATTATTGTCAGCAAGAGATAGAGGGATATACTGAAGAAGTGGAGATGGTGACAGTATTAGCCATCGTAAAATCCAGAGTTGTTTTAGCAAAACGTTATTCAAAACATCTGACCTGCCATGTAACTTTTTGTTGCTACATTGGAACACATTTGGTCTTGTTTGTTCACTTGTGTGAAACTATGGGATTAGCTTTTTGTGTGCAATAGAGCTTTAGCGTACCATAGCCACTAGTGCACATCCAGCTTCCCTTGTTGAATGGTTTGCCTTTGGGAACTGAGTGTTATACCCCTTTTAGAATTTTACACTGAATTTAAGGCAGAGTTTTAAAGTGGATTAAGCAAGGAAATGTAGGTTGGCTCTTGAAGAAGGTATTTTCAGTAGCTTAGATCAGCTTTCATATTTTGGTTTAGCTGGTGTTGCTATCTTAGATAAAGATCCAAGACTGTATATAAAAGTGCCCCTCATCTATTTGTTCTGTTGGGTGGGAGGGGTATTATTGCTGCTGCTCACAGTGTGGCCCCTTAACTAATGTGTCATTCAATGAACACAAGAACATACATATCTGTTTTCCGTCCCCTGTCTTCAGGTGTGTCTTGAAGACTCCAGAAGTCATCTCCAGCCTCCATATATGTCCTTTCCATAAGGAGGAAGCTCAGGAGGCTTAGAAATCACACAGAAAGAAAGGATTAGAGTGGTGGAGAGACGACCTGTATTATGTCTTCTCCAATCACAGTGGCCTTAATAAGTGAGCTTAATAATTGTATTTGCTAACAATTCTCCCTCTCCAAATTTTGGAAGGGATCAAGACGTTTTCTGGGAAGAACTGTTATGTGTGGAGGGAGGGGGAGAGTGGCCGAAGTGGATTCAATCATTAAGATGTATTTCCCTGAAAAGAAGATTGTTGGAGTGAAGAAAGATGTTCCTCTGTGCTAGAATTGAATGTCCTGGGTTGTTTTTTTTTTTTCTGCTTATTGGGTTTCAGACGATTGCATTTTTTTTAATTTAATATCTCACTTACTTCCCGGAGAACATTACCAAAACAGTTTCTGTAAATGTCTATGCACATAGTGCTTTATGTGAGCCAAAGATATTTTTTCTTGCCAGATCTTTTGTACCTTGTGGCACAACTGCACAGGTATTTATGTGTATCCTTAAAAGTTTTTATTCTCATCTGTAAACTAGAACCTTGAGTGCTAACCTTTTTCTTCTGACGAAGTCCTCTGATGCTTTTCCCTTAGGAATCCCCTTCCTTAATTCTATGCCATTCTATGTGGTAAAGGGGATGTTCTCTCTGAAGGATGTGTTCTCCCTTCTGAAGTCTGCATCTCAGTTATCTTTCTTTTGAGATTGGAGAACTAGCATTTACTTGTAACAGTGCTTCTCTGTATTGTTCTTCGCGTTGTCTAAAGTGACTACAAAAGCCAATAAAGGTTCTTTTTCAACCCTTCACCTACTGACTTAACAGTACCCTGAAACCATATTGGTCTCAGAGCAAAGGATTAAGCATGCATCTCATGCAGAGAAGCTTCTTATGTCATTGCAGTATCTTGTCACTGCACTTGCATGATTTGCCCTGTAAGGATTATAACAATGTGTTCATTACAGCGCACACCTCACCTTAGAAACCTTTTCTGGTAGCTTCATAATTAAGTAAAAGCAATGCTTTTGTAATTTTTTTCGGGCTTCTTTCTCCTCCCTCTCCCCTCAGGAAAAGGATACAGAATATGAGCAAGTAAGTTTCCTTTTAATGCAGTTTTGGAGCAGTTCAGAGTGGCTTGAAAACAAATGAAAAACATT
Source organism: Dromas ardeola (assembly GCA_013398915.1). Lineage (NCBI taxonomy): Eukaryota > Metazoa > Chordata > Aves > Charadriiformes > Dromadidae > Dromas > Dromas ardeola. The sequence goes on from VYZM01004900.1 coordinate 336,852, forward strand.
CAGAAAAATAGGTCTGACTGATTTCCTGTTCATTTAAATTATCTGTCTATCCTAAGGCCCTCTTATATAATAGGATTTTTAGTCCCCAGTGGCTAGGAAACAGTTATCTGAAGCTTTCCTTACTTTTTACACTGTATCAGAATGAGTCTCTCAAACAACTTTTAGAGGGTTGCAGGGTAATTAAGGTTCACTGGTACAACGGTAACTAGATGGCTATATTTAATTAGTTTCTGTGTAAGGTAGAGTTGCTGTATCATGTTTGAAATGCCCTTTGAGGAAGATAATGAAATATGTCTTACAGGAGTTTTAGTGTGATGATCAGTGTGGTTAGTATTTAAATTTGCTGCAAAGTGAGCTTCTGTTACACAGCTTCTGATAGATCACCATTACAGCATCCTTCTTCAAATAAATAAATAAATACATACTCTATTAGTTCTGTAACTAGCCATGGAAAAGAAAGAACTACTGTCTCACAATGATACTGACTTCCCTAGACACCTCCTGCTTTGGCTTATTGTGACTGTGGAAGGACCCAGTTCAGGAAAGCATGGATGCATCTAGGTTCATCATTAGCAAACATCAGAAGTGTGTTCCTGAATCAGTCTCTAAATTGCAAATGAAAATCCGCTCTGTGGAGATCTTCATCTTAGCACCTTCTTGTTTTTTGTTTGTTTCAGAAAAGAGACAGTAAACTGGCACCAGTCCCAAATAAAAATGGTGGTGGGAGGTGGAGCAGATGATGATGTTCTCATATATTCCCATTAGGATGCTTATATTGTCTCGGGAGGCCCAGCACAGACCCCGAGGTGCTGGCACACCTCTTCAGAACTGTTTGCAATTCTGCAAAGTATCATGTTCAGAGCCAGGCTGTGCCCATGCACAGACGAGTGCAGGGAAAAGACACTGGAGAGAAAGGGGAAGACTTCACCACACCAACTCAAATAGTGGTTCCTGCTGCTCTCACTCATAACTGTTCTTTAGAGCCTCGTGCTTTTCCTGCTTGCACACTCAGTGTCAAAGGAGACAAATTGGGTTTTGCTAGACCAATCTCTTGGAAAGCAGGGACATGGATGTGCTTGTCTGATGTGGCACCCAAATATGCAGCTGAGATGTACCTGGGGCACACACTCAGTTTTAGGAATGCAGGACTGTTCCTCAGGTCCCTAATCACAGTATACCCTTAATTTTTGCATAACCTCTTGCACCCTACTTGGGCTGCTGGTCCACACAGCCTCATAACATCCCTCGAGTTGGACAGGTTTATGGTTGCCAGATGTGCTGGGCTGTTTATGGTTTCTGCCCAAACACAGTTTCTCTGTGGGGAAGAAATCCAAGCCTACCAAACATTTTCCAGGGATTTCCTGATCTGAAGCAATCCGGGTCAAAGCAGTAGCATAAGCCTGTCTCTGGATACTTTTAAGTCCGTGTACTTTTCTCTACATTCAGAGAGCATCTCCACAGAGCATGCTTGGCCAATCTGACACATCCTAGAAATGTATATATTTCTATGGAGGAAAAACCGTATCCCAGGGAAAGCTACTCACCCCAGTGTTACTACTGTCCTCAGGATGCCCTCTGGAAAGTAATTTGCAGCTGACCTCATGGTGCCTGCACTAGGAGGAGACGTCTGGCCTGATGAGGAAACTGATGTGCTATATACTTCCTTGAATTAGTACGCTAGTGCAACAGAGAGGTGAAAAAACCCCAACTTTCCAGTGTTTCTCATCCTAGAGGTGCTAGCAGATAAGTATTAATTGACTATATTGAAATACTAATAGGCACTGCCGAGTTAGATGTTAATACAGAGGAACTGGTGCACTGAATTTGTCCTGAGGTCTTGTTCTGAGGCTTTGAGCTCTTGTTCTCTGTAGCGTCTAAAGGACAGACAATTCAGGGTTTTGTAACTGTTGCAGTTCTTTAATTGTTCTAGAAAACATTGGTCATGCTCATTGGAAGGTCAGAGAAATAATAGACACACTGTTTATGGAAGCCATGGAAACGGTTTCATTTTGGTCATTTGAAGTGCAGGATGATTATTTCATTGCTGATTCACGTCTTTAAAACATTGGGTCTTCTGCATTTGTGGAGGGGAGCAAGAGAAATGGATGCTAGCAGGTGGGCCTGTTTCATTGCGTAAATCCAGAGCCTGGAAGCTTAAACCTGTACAGCAGTGCGAACAGGGTTTGGATTCTCCTAACCAGGCTTACCAGGCAGTGGTGGTAGTGATGGATTCAGTTTTCACTGCTTCTCTATCTTTTCGAATAATGTGACCCACATAATGTCAAAAAACCAGTAAGCTCCTAGCACGAAGCTTATTTGAAATAGATGCAGAGCTAGTGTTTTCCTGATAGATGTTTTGCTTCAATTTGGGCTTGCTACCTGGTACTTGGAAATTCTGTTCTAGCCTTAGTGTAGCAGAGAGCTTACTTTGGGTGTGTGGCCTTTGAAAATCCTATGAAAAAGCCCATTCTACTCCCTAATTCAACATTGCTCTTCACTGGGTGACCTGCATGTATTTTTATTAATTGCATGCTTTTATGGAAGCATGCCAGCGTCTTGGGGTTTTCGGCATGGCTGTTGTTGCTTTGTTTGGCAGAATTTGAAAGAAAACCAGCAGACAGTATTATAGTCATGGCTTATTCACATCCACTTCTTGTCTGTTTGCTGCCACGGATCTGAACTGGGATGGCTACTGGGATATAGACTTTATGGGTAGAAGGACTTGGAGGGATGGGGACAGAATCTAGCCCAAACGGTTGTGTCCCTGAAGGATTTGATGAAAAACACAGGATATGAAATATGGAATATCTTCTGTCTTATGCCTCTTCACTGTTCAAACTGTACTTTCAAAGCCTTTAGGCTCCAAATATTAATGTACTTCCAAAGCTATATTTATTATAAAAAATAAAATAAAATAGTGGAGGTCAGGATTCTAGCAGGTTTCCTTTAAAATAGTAATGGTTGTCAGATGATGCATTATTTGGCAGTTAATGGAGTAGCAGGGACTCTAGTACTAGAGCCTTAAATGCCAAGAAATCAAAAAGCCAAATGTTGTCACAAATACTCTGCACTCTGGAAAAAGATGAAGGTGAAACTGGAAGGCCAAGCTTTGCCTTCCTATCAGGAACTCCTTTTTCACAGGCGCAGAGACTGGAGTTAGTGGTGGGATATGAAGGGGTAAAGTGATATTCCATCTAAAGAAGTATGACAGATTCTACACTTAAGTAATTATTATTAATTAATAAATTACAAAAAATTCTTTGTTTCTTTTTGTCTACTTTTTAAAGTTTTAATGTGCTCCTGCTGTGGTGTTCATAGAACAACTTAGCTTCTAAAGACCCAATACAGTAACAAAAAGAACAAAAAAAAAAAATCATGTTGTTATGATCAGATTCGTAATTTACAGTTACCTTGGTTTACTGCAACATGAACATTAAAAAAAAAAAAGAAAAAAAAAGCTTTGGGGGAGGATTTTTGTATTGCCGCTGCACAGACTGGTTTGTTACATGAAGTGTCACAAAACTGTTAATCCTCAAAGTTTGAAGCTTTATGCTGAGTCCAAAGGTGACAGGTTCAGAGTAGCAGCTACTTGCGTGAGCAGCCCTGTTTATTTCAGTGGGACTGCGCAAGTGAGAAGGGGCTGCAGAACTGAACTCCTCCTTGAAACTCAACCCTGATGGCCTGCTGTCCTGGCTTCAGGAAGGTGGGAGGGAAAGGCACTTAGCAACCTGCCTCCCAGAGCAGAAGGCCACTGTTTCGTCTCTCTGCTTCACGGGATGGGAAGACCTGTTTCCCCCATGTGGTCAGTCTGGACCCCGCTGAGCAGTTGTCCTCCTGCTGGGGTGTGTGTGCGGCCAGGGTAGACGTCTAGCCCAAGGAACGTTAAGGTCACTTATGCGTCTCAGTGCCAGGCGTGCTCTGCTTGTGTCAGGGAAGAAATCTGCCCTTCAGGGCTTCCCTGCTGTGATGCCATTCTGTGCTGCTGCCAGTGTGGAGTCATCCCTTGAAGACACAAGAATATTTGTCCCTCGGTATTTGTCTGTTTGAAAAGCACCAATACTTCCTTTCTTGTTTAGATCTAAGTCAATGAAAAAGAATGCCTATGAGCTAAGCTATTGTAAACCCAGTGAGAAGGCGATGTAAATAGTGTAAGCCCTCTTGTTAAAATAATCTACTTTTCTCCACCCTCTGCCTTGCTGATCTGTAGGTAAGATTTGTTAGTGGGTGAGATGGTTGATAGATCTGGTTGGGGTTTTACTGAGTAATCCAGAATGGGGAATAGCAATGCATCAGTTGTACTTGAGGCTGAAAGAGGATCAAGGTCATACATTTTGCAGCCTGATGTAAATACTGTCCAATGTATATTGGTGGCCCTTCTGAGCCCCACAGACTTTGGCATCAGGAGGATCCTGCTCTGGCTTTCTTCTAAGTGCAGTTCTTAAGTAGTCTCTAGAGAGTTGTTTTTCCTCTCAGCAAGCAGAGTGACTGAAAATCCAGTAAGTGATCTTTATGAACATCATTTAAATTCTCTGTATTGCATTTGAATACTAATCCCTGGTCAGCCCTGTGCTGTTCTTCCTGCTTGCTAGTTCTCAGCTAGTGCATACGTAGTTTCATGTTGCTCTGCCACCTTTCAACTTCTTTGTCTGGAGGCTAAGGCATGAAAATTGAAGTGGTGAAGACCCCAATCACAGCCATTCAGGTGCTGTTCTGCTGGAAGAGGTCAGTGTAACAACGGAGTTGGAACAACATGTCGATTCTTACCACAGAGATTAGTGAACTTCTAGGACAGCCCCAATGTGCATACATAGATTTAGGTTTTGATGATTTGATCAAGGATAATCTGAAGTCAGGTGTGAAAACTGGAGGTTCAAATCAGTCTTAGTTCACCATCTCTCAGGCCAGTAGGGTTGCCAATTAAGAGTGCTACCTTTATCTATATTTCAGCAGCCTTGTGAATGAAATATGACCATTTGCCCTAAGGAGCAGCTGAAAAAACCCTCAAAGGGTTAAGGGTATGCTGTATGCATTTGTATGAAAGGGGTTGTTGGCTTTTGGGGTTTCTTTTGGTTTTGGTGGTATACAGTTCAACTAAAATAAAAATATTGTGCTGTTTCCTGTGTGTCTTTACTACCTGGTAAAGTGTCACCCAACCATCGCTGTACTTTATTAATTTTATGCTTTTCTTTTGATGCTGCTTTGTAAGATGGCTAATGTTGGATTCCACTCCATTGCCATGGGAAAGTATTATTCAACCAGACAAAAGAAACTCAGAAAGAATCTCTTGAAACTGGGATGTAATCTGCTGTTTTGCTGTACAAGTGTATCTTGAGTATGTGAAAAAACATGCCCTCGTTCATGCATTCTCACCCCCCTAATCTGTGACCCTAATCTTGAAATACTTTTTCTAGCCTTAATTATAGTTTTTAAGAGGGATGGAGTTGTTGAAACATTGCTCCAGCTCTTCATGGTTTCTACAGAAGGTTGAAGAACCTTGCAGGGTTCACTTGCAGCTCACTGCAATGTTTCAGCCTTGCATCATGGTGAGAGCTTGAGTTACCTGGTTGGAGTGTGGGGGGGTTTCCTCCCTTTTTGTTATTGTGGGGTTTGGCTTGTTTTACTTAGAGTGCCATAAGGACGTGATCTTTCAGGAAATTCTTTTTCTTTCTGAGGGCCAGATTCTGGAAATCAGTCCTAAAGCCAGGTGCCCTCTATTTCATCATTTTGATTGTGTAGAATTAATCAGACCTGGATGCGTATTCAATGGAAGAAAGCATCATTTTTGGAGAACTATTATACAGATCTGAAGGGCAAACCTACTTCCCTTTACAAATCCTCTTTTGATAAAAGAAATGCTTTTCTAAGTTAATAAATGCAAACAACTTAGGTGTTGTAGGTGTAGCAAGTCCAGTATTAAGGATGCCTGTGTGGCCATTCAGTCAAATAAGAAATTAGTCATATATTTAGTGTAATTGAACGTTTGTGGTAATGTGTATTGCTTACAATGTGCACTGACAGTAAGCTCTGAAAATATCAACCTGAATATTTTCTGACAAACCTTTCCTTGTGGCAAAACATAGATTTGCCTGTAGTCATTTTAAAAATGGTGTGATGTCCTTGTGTGGCTATTTCATGAACCAGTCATCTAAAGAAAAAACAGATACATCTCTTGTGAAATGAGTGTTGAGTGCCTTAGATATATTTCTTTATATTTATTTTTTAATGCTTGTTGGACCTCCAAAGATACCTTTGGATCCCTTCCTTTATTTTTCCTTAATCTAAAGGAATGCAGAATACAGCTGGCTTCTGTGCATCCCTCTCTTTTCCCCTTTCAGGTGGTTTTTAGAGTTCAGTTTTAAAGGTAATTCAGTCTGTAGGTAATCCTGAGGTAGCCTACAGGTTGAGAGAGGGAAAGGAGATGATAAAGTAAATGTTCCTTCGGTATCCTGTGTCCCTCCTGCCAGAACTGTACTATGCCGTCTAAGTCACTGGTGGTGCTGCATCTAGGTCTAGTTAACCTACAGTGAATGTCAGCTGTGATGGTGTTTCCTGACCATAGATGAGTGTGAATTTATTGTCCTGTTTTTAAGATATATTTCAGAGTTGTTTCACATAGGCCATCTGTACCATGTTTGCTCTCGTTGGCTCAGTTCTCACTGGGGCTTGAGAAGAGTTTCTGTGCTTTCGCTGTGACTTTGCTGTTCTTTTCCCGTTGTCCTTTGTAACTTCTCCAGTTTCTGCGTAGTGATGAATGGAGCTGCATGTTTTATACCTTTTCAATAAAACAACTTGTCAAATTTCCTAGAGGCTTCCTTGGTTGGTTACTGGAAATCTCAAAACAAACAAACAAACCAACGAACGCATAAAACAAAAAAAGCCCACCACTACAAAAAAGATCCCCACCAAAAACTCACCGCCCTTTTGATTCAAATTCTTTCTATGTGGAAGCTCAAGTAAAAAGCACTCAAATGCTGACTAGAGCTTACAATTGCTACAAATCAGTTGTGCTTTATTTATACTTGAGTCTCTTCCTATCAGATGGGTTCCCTCTTGCCTAAGAGAATACACTTAAATCTGTTCCTTTCTTCCTAAAACATTACATTTTAGAAGTATTTCATATGCTATGCTGAAAATTTTAATTTAACTAGGTTGTGGTTTTTTTTTTTAAATCAAGATTTTATTTTCTGACTAAACCAAGGAAGTTGGTTTGCATTTGCAAGCAAATGCAGCACACAGCTGTAATTTCAGTACATTTCCAAGCATAAGACAGAGAAGCAACTCTTGAACAAGACTTAATAGGATGGGCAGGCATGCTATTGGCAGAAAATTTGAACTGATTCACAAACTGCGCATGGTTGGGTTTTTTTTTCAATTTTTATTCGCAAAAATTTAGATCTAGTACTATGTGCATTTCTGTAGTATCTGTCAGGAAGGTGGTTCTAGAGGGGGGAAAATGTCCCCAGCTATTGATTTACCCCAATGTCTTCTTTAAAACACGTTTCTCAGTGTATGCATTTCTCCTACGGCTACCAGCACTATAAACACAAATCTAGATACAAATTATTTTTTAAATAGATAAAAGTAGTGTTCCTGATGTCTAAGGAAAGATCCAGTAATGGAAGCTTAAAAATAACGCTGAGGCTGTCTCCACAGTCAGCAGAGAGGTCACCATTTCCCAAGTGGTTCGTTAGATTTCTTCCTGCAGAATCCCAGTCTTTGTGCAGAGAAACTCCTTAATCTTCTGTTGAAGTGGCAGGGATTTTGTGCTTTGGAAACGTGTAATCGAAGAAGTTTGCTCAGACAGTTAAAGCTGTTAGATCTCTTCAGTCAGCTTGTGTTTTGCAGGCCTTGGGCAGCTCTGGATTCATCAAAACAATATGCTTTGAAGTCCAATGTTACCAGTTTCTGGCCTTGATCTCTTCTCCCACTGCCGACTGTCTGACTTCCAGATAGTTTGAAAGCTTCTTGGTGATGGAAGCGGCTACTCTTGTGGTGTCTTTTTTCGTTATGGTGTTGCACAAGTACTTTGCTGTGCCCCGTCACTGGGCGTGAGATGTCTGTATTTTTAGCAGACAGAGAATGCTCAAAGCTGGCTAGCTTTATAAATGGTTACTCTATACTTTCAGAAAATTAACTTCTCTGAAGTTGGTTTCCCCATATTGCTTTTAAATCTGGGAAAAATACTACTTTGCTCTTTCACAGCTTGATTAAAATTTATGAACATTTTAGAACCATAAGACCTCTGTTACTACATGGGGGAAAGAGCAGAATAGCCAAAATAGGATGAGGCTGTAATGAAAAGCCTTTAACTTAGAGGGCCCATTAACTGAAAATGAAAGCTGTTTGTGGTTTAAGATGTACTCTGACCATAAGCTTGTATCTGATAAAGGCAGTTATTTGAGAGAAGGCGATGGCTATGGAGCCTTGCAGATTGTGGAAGGAAGATTTTAGAAACATGACTGCCTTCTGTGGTCAAACACCATTTAATTGTTTCATGCATGAAAACCTTATGTAGGGAGTTACTCTTACGTAGAAGCAAATAGTTTCATGGCAGTTTGCGATAATGTGTGTGCGAACTGCTGTTATCTGTTCCATCCTTAGCCATTTCCTCACTTCAGCTGGAACTAGCACTTATCCAGAAGACCATCTAGTAAAAGAACAGGCCCCCACAAAAAAGGGTTTGGGCCAAATCAGCTGTTTGGACCAGCTCTCCACACAGCTACGGTGGCCAGCTCTAGCAAGAGCACAGGCATTTACAGCCAGGAGGGGAAAATCCTGTATCAGCTTGGATTTAAATTGGATTGCCTTACTGTGGAACTACACCTAAAGCCACAGCAAGGGCAGCAGGGAGAAGCAGAAGTGCCCAGTTCTCTCTTCATAGTGTTAGTTGTTTGTTGTTAATGTACCTTCCTATAGGAAGAAAAAGAAACAGCATTCTGGCTTTTGGGGTAGGGTGGTGGTGTAGAATGATTAAAACTAAGTTAGTTGAACATAATACACTTTTACATTGGTGCAACAAATGGCAGAATGAGGCTCAGGATATATAGGAAGGACAGAAAATTATCTGCTTCCTCCATAAGCTATTCTTGGCACTAGAAGTATTTAGAAATATTTATTGCTCTAATTTAACTAGGTCATATACAGAACCTTCTCTTTGTCTGACAAAATTGGATGTAGGAGCTGTATTAGGCATGTGTGGTAATTTGAATGTGTTGCAATATCACTGATTTTTTTTTTTTTTCTTGCTGTGTTTTACCTGATTACTGATGAGAATTGGGCAGTAGTAGTCAAATGTATCCTTTATGCAATAGTACTGTTTTCAGGAGAATTATGCCAAAAGGATGCAATTTGAATACACTCAACTGAGTCATGCAGGTCTAAAGTAAAACTGGTACATTAAGAAGACAGACTTAGATAAAAGTCATACCTTTAATTTTATGTGTAGTAATGTAGTGCAGTAGATGAAAAGATTTCTGATGACAATGGTAAGCCACAGAGCCATGCTGTGTAACTTGAGCTACTAAATGTAGCCTTTGTCGATTATTGCTGATCTATGTCTTATGTGTGATAGCAGAAATAGTACTGGTTTCAAATACTTGCTATATGTTGTGGGTTTTACTCAATGAGTCTCCATCTTGTACTTTGTAAAAAAGATCTCAAACTTACTTGAGGGCCTTCTGTTTAGTTAAGCCTGTGCTTAAGGTTAAACTTCACAGTTGAGTCAGGGACACAGTAAGCAGTTGTTGTAGTGTGGAAGCAGAAGAGAGGTAGTTAAGTCTCTCGTTGCTTTCTTAATGTAGTTCCTTGAGGAATGACATAACATCTCTTACTTTCCTAGAATAGGTTATTGCCTTCTTCCCTTGCTTCTTTGTGATTTCTTGGTTATGATGAGTTGCTTATTGTTCAACAGGCGAGGGAAGAAAGCAAATACCCTCACACACTCTCCCTACCATCCAGGAAGGAGGATTAACATGAGGATAGCTGCTCTGACACCTTATTTCAAAGAGTTGTCAGCATCAACAAAGTTGATGCTTGTATGCATCAACAAAGAATCATTAAGCAGGACTAGGAAGAGCTTCAAAGAGATCATTGTGTTCAACTCTGCTCGTGTAGCCTGTCTGAGGGTGGACCTGTTCGTTCTCTGCCTGGTTGAAGAGCTTTGAACTCTTTGATACTTCAGAAGTGCTACTAGCAGCATTGCATTGGATAAAGGTGTATGTTTTTCTTTGTGTGCATTTGTTTAACAAAACATATGTAAAAGCATGAATCATATGGTGGGACACTGTTATTGCTGTAAAAACATTGGTTCCCAAAACTGAAACAAGCTGTACTTACAGCTTTTGTACCAGTACAGCCATATTCTCACTTAGAGAATTTTGCTGCTTTTAACCATTGACTGTGTCTGTCCTAGTTAAAGCAACATAAGTCTTAAATATGAACTCAAAAGCTTGTCTGTAATTAAGTATTTCAGTGAACTGAGACCCAAGGAGTGCTCTTGCAGCAGTCCTTCAGTTAATTGTGCGTGTTCTGGCTTGTAAAAGCAACTTGGTTAAGGATTTGAGCAAGATTTCAACCATCATAACAATTTCTCCTGTGCAAGTACAAGTTAAAACAATAAGCCTGCAATGGAAATCCTGATAATCAGCTCTTAAGGCATTCATCATTTAATTTGCTTGCTAAACTGTTGCTTCCATATGTTTTACAGTATCCATCCAACCATAATTTTGGCTTCTGGGTATTCTTTATTGTAGCAATGTGCTGTTGAATGTATACCATTACTTTCTTTATATTACTTAAGGGATGGGTTTTCAAATTCACGGTTTTCAATGGTAGGCATGAGTCTGCCATACAAAACTTCTATTGACTTCAGTAGTGTCAGATAGGTCAAAGACTAGTGCTTTAGAAAATCCACAAAAGAAGGTGTAATAGGAACTATACCTCAGTATGTCAGAGCTGTATGGTTAGAGGATTTTAAAAGAAATTTTAAATTGAGGTTTTATATAAGTAGTCTGCAGTGTAGGTAAATCAGATTTTTATTCATATGCATTTGGACTCCTATAATTGGCAAAGGTGATTTGATACTGTTTATAAAATGTGCTGCAGACATGCTGTCCGGAATAGGAGTAATTGATCAACCTAGCTCCTCTTCAGTGCCAGAGTAAGGTGGGACATGTGCTCCCAGTGCTTTTAAAAACTGTGTCTGTGGGCATTGTTCTTCTGCTCCAGCTGGACAAGGTGCATCCTGAAGGCAGGTCATGTGCCTGAGTAAACTTTAATGTTGTTCTGGTCTCTTTGTACATTCTCTGGCCTGCAAAGTGATTTAAGTTGAAAACCTGTAGAAAATAGCATAGTATAAACTTTTCTAAAACATTTTGAATAATTATTAGCAAGCCAGATATTACTCAGCTTTTTTTTTTTTTTNTATTTTTCCTCTTTTTTTTTTTTTTTTTTTTTTTTCCAAGCTTCAGGAAATTGAAGATAAAAGGTGTTTGCTATTCTGTCTTCCCAGGTGACTTGGCATGGAGAATTTAACTTGTGGTAAAGCTTCAGTAGTTAACAGATGCTGTGGGGCTTTAGTGGCTATCATGGTGTGGAAAGTGAGCAGAAGACCAAAGCTTGTGCTTGTGTGTGCAGAGGGGCCTCCTACAACGTTGTGTATTGCTTCCTCCTTTCTGTGGAGGGCAAGAAAGAAAAGGGTAAGAAACATCCCTTCCCTTCGCCATTGGCAGAGGTCTCTAAACTCAGTTTGCCCACATATTGCCAGTGATGGGAGTAATGGCCTCTGGCTACACGTGCATGAGGCAGTATTCTGCAGTTTTAGAGCCATTGAAGTAGTCCTGTGAATTA
>VYZM01004900.1:349780-363394 GCA_013398915.1 Dromas ardeola
CTGTCCAGTTAGATTTTGAATATCTCTGTGGATGGAGACTCCACAACCTCTATGGGAAACTTGGTCCAGTGTTTGACTGCTCTCACTGTAAAAGAGTTTTTTCTTATGTTTAAGTGGAATATATTTATTTCAGTTTGTTCCCATTCCCTCTTGCCTGTTCACTGAATACTGCTGAGAAGAGCTTGGCTCCATTGATGAGATTCTCCCAAGCTTTCTCTTCTCCAGGCTGAACGATCCCACCTATCTCAACCTCTGTTCAAATTAAAGGTGCTCAAAGCCCTTTTTTTTGCTGGTCTCACTCCAGTACTTCCATGTCTGTCTTCAGGAGCCCAGAACTTGGGAACCCTAGAACTGGACACAGCAGTGTCCGGATATGGTCTCTTACCTTCACAATCTGTGTGCTGAAACTCAAGGTCTTTGGTTTGAGTGCTGTGTTAATGCATAGGGAGCAGGTCGCTGCCACATCAGTACTGATTCAGGCATGCAACATTCCCTCATAGCTATCTTGTCCTCTTGCAAACGTGAGGGATCCCAGTCCATCACGTTTCCCTTGCCCTTAAATGTAACTCCTGCCATCTTCTAGAACCCCATATGCAGACAGTCCTCATCTGCTCATGTACAGTTTCCCCTGTCACCTCTTGGTATGTTGACAGAGCAAAGTGTCCATTCCCAGGAGTTCTGTACCAGGAGCCAAAATTATCCTCAGAGGGAAACCAACACTAGGCCAAAAATCTCTGTGCTGGAATACAGCAAGGAATAAAGTGAAGTTCTGATTGAGCATATGTGGGGTTGTCAAGTGCATGAATATTGGCCAGTGACCACAAAGATGCATGGAAGTAGGTTTCAGGGTACTAAAACCACATGCATGTCCTAATGTGCATAGCTGCCACTCTGCCTAGTTCATGCATTGCTTGTTTCTGGGTGACCACCTTGAGCGTGGCAGCCAGCTCCTCAAGCCAGCCCATCTGGGTTGATCTAAGCAGAAGCTCCTGCCATTACACCGGGCATGTGTAAGAACTGTGATGCCTTGTGTTCATGCCTCCCTCGCACAGAGGTGGATGGAGGCAGAAGGATGGCTGACTCCACCTCTCAGCTACTTTCATGCATCTTTCAGCCTCTGTTGATTCAAGAACCTCTCTGCTGTCACTACTTAATTTGCATACCTTGGTCTCAGATAGGAGAAAAGACATGGTATCACCAAAGACAAACCTTTGGTACGTGCTGAAAGTTGGGAAGGGGCTACCCTCTCCCTGACATGGAAGTAAAGGAGCTTAGATGTCAGTTCCACATACTTACTTCTTTCCCTATTTTGTCCTGAAGATATCAAACATGGAGGCAGTAGGACTCGTCGTAACTGGAGAGTTTACAGTGCTCCTCTGCAATATTTTAAAGTGCCCCTGCAGGGCTTAGGTTGTTGTCGGTCTCTGAAAGCTGATCTCAAGCATCAGCATTAGATCCCTTATGATGACAATGAGAACTTTTCATGAGCATTTATGCAGTGCTTTGATACCATCAGGTAGAAAGGCTTGTTTTTCTGTATGAATGTAGAGGATTTTTATTTTTTTTGTAATGTTAATCAAAATTACTTTCTTTAATTACATTTTTCTCATAGTGAAGCCGTGTGAGCACTAAGAAGTGCTAAGAAGAGAGATGTAATGATGCAGAAGCCAGAAAATCATAGGGCTGCTTCTGGCTGTCACTCAGATGATTTTGTGTGACTTAAAATTAAAGAAATGTATATCAAGTGGCAGGAGTGAGTCACCAGAATGGGGATGACTCAAGTTGTTGCTATGAATTCTGTGAGGAATGTTAAATGATGGGCTCCCACAGCGGCAGTTCTGCAAGTCTCTAGGTGACAAGAAAAGAGTTTACTAAATATTAGCACTAAGATGAAGTGAAATTTAAGATTACATTGGGATACACTGGGAACAATAAGACTTTTGCCAGTTGTACAGTTTCACAGCCTTGGAACGTAATACAGGAATATGTTACTAAATCTTCTCATGTAATGCTGTCAGTAAGGATAAGAGTAAGGACAGTGATGTTTAACACAGTATTTCTGATTTTGCTCAGTTGTTTATATAAATGATTTAACTCTCTTTAAACAGAGGGCCAGGTACCAGCCTTGCTACAATGAAGACTTTAATGAAAATATTTGAGAACTAGCCTGGCGGCCAGGTTACGCCTGGCATGAAATGGGAGCTGCTCAGAGGAGTGTCATGGTTCCTGCACCCAAAGGTCACTTTATGTTTTGGGAGAAGGTCTTAGTGATACCAGTGATACCATTGTGCTTCCAAGTAACAACAATTCAGAGCAAAAGTACAGCTGGAAAGTCTGCTGGCCTATTGCGTTCTTGCTATTAGTTGTTTCTTGTGGACAGGGGAATCAGTTGTTTAAATAAAGGAAAGGTGAGGGCATGAAAGGGAAAAAAACCCAGCCCTTGTGACTGGGCATTTTCAATAGAGTACCAGAAGGTAATTTGGACTGGTGCATGAATGGAGGGCTGTGTAAAGCTGTAAACTAGTGACCCAGACAAAATGAAAAGAAAGCAAAATGCCTGCCTACTCCAGCTTTTGTTGATGCTGGCAATCTAAAATAATAATCCTCACAAAATTACCTTTCCTGTATTCTGCGGAAATCTCTGAAGAAGTGAACAGTCTTTGTTCAGCAGTCACCTGTATGGCATGCAGGGTCTGGGTCCCTCAGTGTGACACACTATTCCTGGATTGTGTGAAACAGGAAAATGTAGAAAATGCACTCACTTGCCTTCAGGGAGGACGGATGTTGCTGTGTGACAGTCCTAACGTGATGAAGCTTCACAAAGGTCTTCAAATAGTATCCATAATATTATAACACCTTTAGTTTCGAGTGCAAATTTCAGCCACAGAAAAGGACATAAGAGGAAGATACCTATTCCAGATGGAAAACTGCTGGTGTTTAGAGCTAGGGTACTAGTTTTAAAATAAAACAATTTTACGACTTTTCTAATGTTATTGACTATCAAGTGATTACTCCCACTGACCTAAGAGCTATTCAAGACCACAATCTTAATACAGCTATGCAACCTGCCCTTACAAGCGTATTTTTGTAGTCCTTGTACATACAAATGCCCGTTTCTTACAAAGAACAAGTGATTCCTTAGTATTCTTACTTACGCAATTGCAGTGGTCTTTGTATTAAGTCCGTTTGTTTGTTTGTTTTCCACCCAAACCTCCTGTCACCATGGAATCCCAGCTCCCTTCAATACATCCAAACCCAAGTCTTATGCACAGGTCAGGTAAAGATGTGCCTTCATAAAAGAGGTTGAGGCACTAGACTTTAGGTATCGTGAGAGTCCCAGTGTTAGCTTTGGCTTGTCTTTAAAAATGCCAAGAGTACGAAACTCTGATGTAGTTCTTTCTGGCCTACATAAATTCTTAGGGCGAGTTCTGAGATTTGCTCGCTCCAGTTTCATGAACAAGTTTATTGGTGGCTTTCTCATGCTACGGATTTGGCTGACTATGCTAATTCAGTTTCTGGAATAATATATATGTTCTTCTGAAGAACAGAGATTCAGGTTGAGCTGTGCCAGGATAGGTTTTGACTCTTCCCAACCATCCTTTTTTTACCTGCCTAGTGAAGATTGAGTTTTTTGGAGGTTTGTTTGGTTTTTTAATATTTCTGTTCTGCACCTCTTTAACTGTGCATTGCTATGCATGGGGAGAGAGACAGGTGTCTTTTGGCCTCGGCTCTAACGTGTCACTATGCCCTTTTGTTAACTTAGTTGCTATACCCAGAGCAATTCTCTGGTGACAAATCTAAGACAACTACTGTTCTTGCTGATGTTTTGGCTATTCCACTGAACAATGTGCAAACCGAAAATAGACATTTCCCAACTACCTTTCAAGGCACTGAAACTCCACTAAATATTTAACCTTCTCACATAACAGGTAGCCTGAATAAAAGCTTCTGTGAAGAAATTGGCAATCAAAGCACTTCAGAAACTTTTCAGCCTTGACTACTCCTACTCGTTTGCTATTCTTAGTGCACTCTCTATTGCCGTCAAGAATCTAGCTCAAAGCTCTGAGATTCTTCTCACTCCATCAGTATCGTAAGACTCCTTTTTTGTGTCTTTTATTTTTAGGCATACAGTTTCTGGCAATTAATGCGCCACCTCCTTTCCTGGGGAAAAGTGTGATTGTTAACTACTGCAAAAACAGCCCAGGTTCCGCGAACATTTGAGGGTAGAGAATGAACTTTTTCCTATTTCATTCTTACTCTGCACTGGGGGCAGATGTTGCTAGTGCAGCTAATTCTGTTTCGGTTCTCTCGGTAGGATTATCCACACTCCTAAAATTCTGTCCTGCACTTGCATAAATGTTCTACTGGCCTGGAGCTTAGTCTGAAACAATGACTAGGAGGCCCATTCCGAAGTAATAAAATATGCATCAATGAACAAATGAATAAACACAGCAGACTGCAGAATAAGAAACACACTGTTTAAGGAAATGAACTTTGTTCATTTAATAAATGCTGTTTGGTTTTTTTATAACTCATGATTATACTCTTGTAAGATAGTAGCACAGAGTCATCCTGTGTAGGACAGAAAAAGGGCTGCGCATATGAGCAGAAGGTGGAAGAAGCAGGGAGTCAGACAAGGGAACCCCAGGGAACTTGACCCTGCCTGAATGAAACCAGTGCTGCTGGCTGCCAACTTCTCTTTCCTTAGCATCCGGAGCAAGTCTGAAGAGGGTACAATGACGTTTATTATTGGTTGGTGTACAGTTGTTACTAAACAAGATAAAAAGAGCTTGTGATTTGAATAGTAGCCACAGAATATCACAGACCCTGAGGAAGGAATCGCATAATATGCTTGTATTTTACTTTTTGCAGCAGCAGAATATTTTTGAACTCTTGAGAAGAAGTAATGGTCACTCAGGAAGACAAATCGGAGAGGAATTTTTCTATGGGAACAGAAACGGCGGTAGTTCAATGCATCATGTATGGCAAGGAGCTGACTATTTCCAGAAGGCATTCAGTCTCCCCCTCTCTCTCATTTTTTTCCTTCCTCCCTCCTGCTAACAAATAGTGGTATAAATATTAAATATTAAAGGATCAGTTTATAAATATGTGCTGACCTCTATGCCACTGGGACAGTGCAGAGAAGTAGCCAATCTTTGATTGCAAGCACTCAGTTCAAACATCCACCTACAGAAAACACAGTTTTGCTGTGCCAAGTCCCAGTTAGTGCATGTTTTTAAGGTATTTGTGCTGATTCCCTCCCTGCAGCAGCAAAGCAGACCTTTGTAAAACGAGTTCCAGATGGAGGGTGCATCCCTGATCATACATGACTACGTACAGACCAAGTCAGGGCAGTCCTGAGGCTGCTCTTGCGTGACCCAAATGAGGAACTATCACCTTGGAACTCAAAGTGGAGGGAGGAATTTAAGCGATAGTCACCTACTTTAATTGAAAAGCAATTAGGCAAGAACACCAGCAGATTGCGGTGATAATTGAGAAGCCACAGAACAAGTTGTTGCCATGAATTTTGACTTTTTGCAAAGCGTTACACAGAACACACCAGGTATAAGCGTAACATCTGTTGTTCTTCTGACAGTCTAAGTGTTTCCTCCTGGATTACTGTTTTACCTTGAAGTGGCAGTAAATATGATTAAAAATAGGAATGAGGAAATGTGGGTGTCATACATCTGATGCTACAGAGTAAACACAGTCTGTGAAAATGAGATGACTGGTAGGGCAATACCCCAGTTGATGATAAAAAGCTTCAGTTGTGTAGGGAGCAGAGGCCTTTTGACTGGATAACCATAACCTGAGACTGTCGATAGGAAATGAGGGAAATGCAGTGGTGGGAAGAGGGTAGATTCATCTTTGGATTTATTCAACATACTGCTCTAGTTTGGAGGGATTATTGAAATTTTGGGATAAGTCTCTGTTCTTCTTAAAGTTGTCAAAAGCTTAACCGAGGAGCACTATCTAGAGACGTAACCTGTATTCTGCATGTAGGTCAGCCTGTTTGAAAAGCATCTTTGCGTCTGTCTTTAACTGATGTGCTGGGAAACCATGCAGAAAAGCATAGACTGATTAAAAAAACGCTGGATTTAAGTTGAGTGGAGAAAGCCAGACCTAACCTGCTGGAGTCCTTTGAAGATCTTACTACAAAGATACTGTGGGTGTTAGTGTGTTTAGCAATTTGTCTCCAGCTGCTAAAATCAAAGCACTCAGTGCTTCAGTATAGAAACCAAATGATCACATCTGTACTGCACAAATATTTAACATATCATTCACCAGATCCTTCAGAGCTCAAGCCTCTATGACTACAGCCTGGCATAAAAACCTATGGGTCAGCCCATCTTCTTTTTGTTGTTATTGCTATTATTATTATTATTAATAATAATAATAATAGTATCATTATCATACTCGTAGTCCTTCTCACAGGGGATATGACAGTGATAGTTTACTTAAAAACACATCTGACAGCCTTCCCCCTCCATGTGTGACTCAACAGATGCTGTTGAGAAAATCAGGAATGCTTTTGTTGTCTGCTCCTAGTCACCTCTGCTAGAAAATGTTCATATAATTGTTACTTAAAATGAATATTCCAGTCATGTTCTTCTCAGGAGATTTTAATATACTTAAAATTACAGCATCTGATCCCACTAGACTGCTTTTATGCCTGGAAGAAATCAGGAAGTAGCATATAGCATGTCCTTTATTTAAAACAAACAAAAAAAACAAAGTCAGAGTTGTTGTTCAAAAACATACACCTAGAAAAGGAGACTTTCTTTCTCAGTAGACCAGGGAGGAAGTGGTGGTGTGATTCCTTGCTGGGATGCCTTAGTTCTGACCTGAAGAAATTGCTTGTAGGGTTGTTTTATTCCTTTGCTCGTTCAGTTTGTGGCATCTCTCTTGTGATCAGCATGGATTTCATGGTGCAGCTGTCCCTCAGGTTTTCAGGTAGACTGTGGCCACCAACCCCTTTCACACAGGCTACTGACGAGCTGTGGCAAAGTAATGCCTTTTAGTCACCACCAACAAAGTGGCCTGCATCTGATTTAGACTGTATGGAGCTCAAAGGCTCCATACAGTGTTTCCAGGCCACTGAAAAGGCTCTTCATCTCCTCACACAACCTTGCCATGGAGAACCCCACAAATAGTCCAGCCAGATCATGAGTTTTAAAACTGTGAACAGCTTCCTGGCTCTTTGCTCTGGCTTGGTCAGGCTTTGAGAAAACATTGAGTCTTCTCACCACACTGAGAAAGCAGGAGGAGCTTTAGTAAGTTGGCCACGTGTATATTGGGTTGCATTTTGCCTGTGTATGTACATACATGTACTTGTGTGTAAAATGGCACCTTTCTTAGAAATGACATCTATCGGAGATATCAAGTGTGTGCAGGCACCTTAATGATCTAACAGCCAGAGACACGCTGAATAGAAATATTTGCCTTGCTTTGCTTGATGACAAGTAAAATAAGAGGACGGAATAATTCAGCTCCCACCAGGAGTGGTGCTGCCCCAGCAGTGTTATCTTTGGGTTGATGGTGGCTCAGTCATCACTGGTTTTCCAGGTGTCACAGCAGCTACTGACTTACCTGTCTGTGCTCCAGCCCTGCCTAAGCCACAAGAGCTATTTAATGCAAAATTACTCTCTAATTAAGTTGCACAGTGGTAGAGCTAGCACAAGCTGTACTGAAAAGGGGATGCTGCTTTCCAGTAGGTACCAGAAGCTCAGCGTGATGTTAAGCAAATGGAATAAATGCCTCTTCACAGCCCAGTGCTCGCAGTATTTGACCTTGTGCTGCCAGCAATTGTGTGTTGGCTAACAGTACCCTGGCTATACTATAAACAGGACCCTGATAGTGACCCCAAGTTAGAGTTATGCCCCAACCATATCACAAAGTGACTTTTGATTCGAAAGGTAGGCTGGGATGTACAATTATGTTTCATAACCTGGTGCTGCCCTGTCAGGGTATTATTACCTGAGGCACCCTGAGAAGCTGGAAAGAAAATAAAGAAATAAGAAGTTCATAGATATATATGTTCTGTTGCCTCCACTGTTACTAGCAGGTGTTATGTGAGTTATTTCCATGAGGAAAATGTACTCTTTTGCTGCTGTTCTTGACATTCTGAAATGCAGACTATTTTATGTAAATTGAAAGAACATATTGTAAGAAATTGTAGATGGAGAATGTATTAAATTTTCTGCTAAATGAAGGAAAAATTATACTAGGCAGATAGATCATCCAGCTGCAGAAACTATTCACCTCAAAGCGTGAAGAAAGGGGAAAGTGAAAGCCATTAATCTGGTAGCATTAGAAGACTACATGAATTATCTGGGCTGGTTACAAACCAAAATGTAATTAGGTGTGGTCGGTTGCTTGAGGTTACTTTAGACATCAAATATGTGGGAAATGGGGAGGACAGAGTGGTTACTGAAGCAGGGGTAGGGCATAGCTTTTATCAAACCCAGTGCCTCAATGACCATTGCCTTGGCATTCTGTGCCCTGTGCTGCCCGCTGCTCTGCTACATACATTCCCAGCTGTTTTCTGTGCACCTAGGAGCTGTCATCTGTAATGCAAGCTAAAACAATCTGGGGTCTTTCTCTTAGAAAAAAAAAAAGTGAGACACTTACAGAAGATGTGGAAGTAGATCCACAAGGATTCATGCAAGTACAGAATAGGTACTCGTGGACAAGTAATGGGTAGCTTGGCATTTTGCTGTGGGAGAAGGTGTAGTGTTCATGAAGTTCTTTTATAGCCATCCCTGGACAAGGATATCCTCTTTGCTTATACAGGTCAAAGCGACCAGAAAATGAGCATCACCCTCCGCCTCCTAGGAAAAAGCTTGTTCATTTTTTACAGCTGTGTTACACATTTGTTTCTTCGTGGAACGTTACTTGCTTGCACTGCTTCTATTTATACGCAATTGTTGCTTTGTCTCTACACAGGTGACTCTTTCTGGAAGGGTGACCCTTTTGCTGTGGCCATAGGTACTCCTCTCTTGTATGTTTGCTTTTTTCATTGTAAGCCCCTTGCTGAAGCAAAATAAGTTGTTATGAAGACTGCACCTGCCGTAATAATTTTTGTTCCTTAACAGTTTAGGGAACTCAGTCTCCCTTAAGTAATAAAGTAGGAAATATGACTGGTGACACTAGTCTGGGCTCTGAAAATTAAGTGGGATTGCAACTTCTCACACTGCTCCAACCAAGGACAGCATCCCACTGTGCTACATCAGGAGCAGAGTAAACTCCTCCGACCATTGTTTCACATCCGCTGCCATTTGTTCAAGGACCGGATTAAATGATTTCTGTCACGTTTCATGGGACTGGTACGCAGGGTGTTACTTTAGTCGGCCAACATGGATATGCAGTTGGGACATTGCAGTCTTCTCTTACATGTTCTTCTTTGCCTGTTTACCCATCCCTGGGGAGATACAAGGAGGGCAATGAATGTTGACAGTTTTCCCATTCCTTTCTCGTCCTGTTGCCAGAGTGAGAATGTGAGAAGGGATAGGGAAGCCAGATCCTTCATAGGATTGCCCTGTTTTATATGGGAAATAATCTGTGCTAACGCAGTCCCAACTTTACTATAAAGACTGACCTCTTTCTTTACAGGCCACAAGTCACAGTCTACTGTCCGTCATAGCTTTCTTGTAGGGAGGCTGAGGGCTTGATAAGCTTGGTGTTCTTGCCTAGCAAAATCCTCAGGGCTTGCTCAGTCTCAGGTTTCTCTTTTTATCCCCTTCAAACGTGAAAGGAAGAGGGAGAAAGTGAGAGGGAATGTACCTGCAGCAGGTTCTCAGATACCAGATCAAGATACTGTCTGTCGTCATTGTGTTTAGACTGCCAAATAAAATAATGATTGAAAATGAAGATTAAAATTGGAAATCTTCTTTCATATCTAATGAAAATCAGTAATCTTGGCATAACATATGGCGCTGCGTTCAACTCTTGGTGCCGTAGGAGTAGTTTGCAGCTGACAGCACATATGTCTGTACAGTATGCTTCAGAATCCCCAAATTTAGATATTCCATTGAATCAGTAATTTTTAAGCTTGAAATGTAAGCATATTCCTCTTCCCCTTTCTTCTCCTGCTCCACCCCTCACACCCCCAAAAAGCAAACCTTGAAAAGTTAAGCATTTCCTAATGCTTTGGAATTATCTCCTGTGCTCATTTGGAGTGATCCTTTCTCTCATGCTTCCAGTATTCCTTAAAAAAAAAAAAAGTACTTGCATTTCTGTTCAAGGGAACAAAGCACCCTGAAGAACCTCAGGTGGCATCATCTCAGAGCTCATATAATACCTGCCAGCAAAGCCTACTGAGTTGCTAATTTCCAATTCTAGAAAAAATTTGCTGCAACTGCCAATATGGGTTTGAGCAAAAAGAGTGTGAATTATATGTGCAGTGTGATGCTGTGCTTCTTCCCTGACTGACACAGTAAAACTTTCAGGATGTCTGAGCTTTCCCTTTGCAGAGGATTTATTAATCCAGTTTCCAAACTCATCTCCATACCTTCACCATGCATAAACTCTCACTAATTCATCAAAGTGTGGGGAAAATTGTATTCTCCAGGAAGAAAGAATACAGAGTTCTCTTATTAAGGTCTTGCTTTGCTTGGGTCCCCTCAGGGTAAAATGTCACACATTTTTTTCTTATGGCATTAGATTTTGTTTGTGTTTCATTACCAGTAGCACTTGAATCAAAATTTTGATACAATTTATATTCTGGCATTTAGATTCCAAAGCAGAAGACCATGTGTACATTAATTAAAATTTATAAAAAAAAAAAAAAAAAAAAGTGGTTTAATGAACACAGAAGTAACACCTCCTTACTCTGAATCAGAAGCTGGAGATAGTATGCCTTTGCAAATTCATGTATATTAGCCCACTCTCCTGAATGCAAAAATCTAGTGAGTAATGGAGAAGATAACTGTTCAGCATGGAGTCAAGCTTAGGGATGAGCTTTCATGACTGCTAAGGTGAATTAGATACGGGGGAATATTTGAAGAAGAAATACTTGGCTTCAAAGATCTGCATATTAAGAGAGCCTGTATCAAGATATCTGAGTGCAAACTTGAATATATTGTAAAGGCACAGTACTAGGTGCACTTTCCAACTTACTCATTTTGATACTTTAAAATTGAGGTTTTTCTCTTTGAATATGCAGTAAGACTGCAGGAGGCTGGGATTCATTTGCTGTATTCGTTTGCCTGCATCCATCCCTTGCAGAGCTGTGGCACCCAGACTGTGTACAGTTGTGTATCGGCGTGTGAGACGGCCCCCTTTCAACCTGTTTTGTCCTTCCTGAGGGCTCTTTTGCTCCCATCACCCCGCCCTGTGTACTTAACTCCCCTTTACCTTCAGTTTCTCACTGAACTGCTGTTTTTGCTGTCCCCACATGTACCTAGCTTAAAATCCTCTGTACCGGATTGGCAAGCCTTTTGGCAAAGGTGCTTTTACCCTGCCTCATCAAATGGATCCCATCTCTCAGCTCTTCTTCCTCGAAGAGGGATCCTCGGCCATGAAAGCCAAAGCACTTCTTGCAACACCAGCTGTAGAGCCAGTTAATTCTCAATGTGCTTCCACTCCTATCCCGGCTTTCCCCTTCACCTGCAGGATCAAGGAGGTCATTGCCTGGGTGCTCATGTCCTCTACCTCTGCTCTCCAAGCTCTGTAGTCATTCTTGAAGTATCTTTCCATCTTGTTCTATTTATTTACGCTAGTCACACACCAAAAAAAGAGGTAAAAAATTATTTTGGAAACTGTGTTTCCTTGATATTTTACAACTTGACAATGTCTGTTCTATGACTCTTCTAAAAAGACCAAACAGACCTTGCTTAGAATAGTTCTAATTATTTCAAGTAAATAACTTGAACAGTGTTATTGCATAAAATGTGGAGAATTGATTATTGGCTTGAATAACCCAGACTTTCTGGAAATGTAAGATGCGCTTCCCAACAGAGTTGTCTCTATATATATTCACTTTTTTTGAGAAAAAAATTATGTATGTAGAACTGTATGGACTACTGTCAACCAGAAATGATTTCAGGAAAACTGTATGGACTACTGTCAATCAGAAATTATTTCAGGAAAACAGGGTTGAATCTGGAATGGAACACGCACAAAATCTTCTTGAAAACAGGAGCCAGAACACTTTGAGCCCTTTTGTTCATTTTTCATAAGCAGTGACAGAAGTGATGTTTTGTCTGCAAGAATGTCTGCAGAACTCCACTTCACTGGCAATTCTTCAGTAGTCTTTTCAATATAATAATAATTTATAATATAAATCATTCTTTAGATTTTCCATCTGATTTTATAAAAAGTTTCAGCAAGGGAGCAGAGAAGCACTACAAAAAACCAAATCACATAGGTAAGCAGCTCTCAGAATTTATATGCTGAAAGTTGTTTGCTCAGGATATTTGAGAAATTTAAGCAAATTAGGAAAAATCAGTGTTTTGTAAAGCAGAAAAGAAGATAGATACTTCTTGGCAATATCTCTTTGGTTTATTTCATGCTGGGTTTATTTCTGTAACTTAATATTTTCATCTTCTTCTCCCTTACCCCTGAGTGATAATGTTTCTGCTACCTGTCGCTTGCTCTTCATAGTGTTATGTTCTGAGAGACCTGGCTGCTATAATCTATCTTCCTTTCAGTGCTCATCTGCTCATCTTGGATTCTCATACTGATCCGCCATATCAGGGTCTTAGTACAGTCCAGAAACATATGGCATATCATGAAGAAACAGTTTATATTCCTGGTGCAATCTCTAGCAAAGGTGATTAAAAACTAAATAAAGCTCAGATGTTTTTTTAATAACCAAATTTTACCTTTTCCATGGCATTTTCTTTCCGGCTTTTAGGAGTATGTGTATGTGCTGCCCTCTAGCAGGATATCCTATAGCATAGCTATTGTTTCTAATTGCTTAGATGCACAGGGACACTGCTTTTTGGTACACAGAGATTGTCCCCAAGAGATGGGCTTATACTTTGGACCCTCATTGCAAAGAAGAAGTCTCACTCAGAGTTTCTCTACCCTGTCCCCACGATCGCTTTAGAAGTACTGGTGGTCTCCACCTCCTTGTTAGTGTGGTGTTCTTAGATGGGTGTTGCGTACAGGTGAGTAGTTGAGAGGGAATCTCCATGCACCCCTTATCCGTCAGTTGGGCAATTTAATCTGGGTGCCATGACAAATATTTGTGCTGCCTTTTCTGAAGAGCTCAAGGCAGCCCCAAGGGCTGTCCTTGTAGTGGGAGGTTGAGCTCTTTTAAAAAAACCAAACCAGCCAGATTTTGACACCAATATATCTTTGCTGGGACCAGTCATTTACTACCATGAGGTCTGCTACAAGTGTGGAAGGAATCATCTACTATATGAGAATTATTGAAAGGAATATGATCTTTTGAGCCAAAATACTGGAGTGGAAACAATAGTCTGGATCTCCTCAGAGACTGAAGGATTTTATGCAAGTCTTACGTAATATGGGAGAAGTAAAAACATCATGGGAATGACAGTAAAAATGCCAGGGAAACATATGATTGTATCTGTCTAAACTTAAGGATGATGTAATACAGCTTTCATTAGGAAAAAGTTGGAAGCTCAAATACTGTCTTCCGCTCCC